>QUSE01000005.1:1006914-1035462 GCA_006508115.1 Apiospora malaysiana
CAACACCGGGCGCCCCCGTGGGGGGGGCCCGGTTGGACCCGGTTGGGCCCGGATTGGGGGGGCCCCCCCCCCCCCCCCCAAAAAGCTCCAAGCAGCCAAGCTCTAGATTATTCCACCTGTAGGTACTTTACTTGACTATAGCTTTGCTGCCCGGCTGCCCCACCATCGAAAATAAAGTAAAGTGGGACGGGCCATCATTTCAATTTGTCCTTTCCCTTTGAAGCTTAAAGTAAATAATAACCCCTGTCAGGTTAGGTGGCGGCAGTGACTGCGACTGCGAATCATCTGCAGGCGCAGCTTCCTGAGCTGCTTGTACCTCATTCATCAAGCGAAGGTCTCCATTTTGTTTTACAGTGAGTGACGAACGGCTTCAACCACCAATGATATTACTTGCTTGCTTGAGCCACGGATCCATCAAGTATACCGATCAAGCCTCGAGTTTGATATCCCATTGAGCAACGCCTGCCGAGTATATCTCGACTTCGATGTCGATGTCGATATCGATATCGATATATCCATCATTTCGTGAACTCGGCCCGGAGAAGTCCTGCTCCAATTGTCTCAAATACTTACCTTAGCCAGCTTACCTCCTTTTGGCTTTAATCAGACCGAGGATTCCTCTCCTCACCTTTCTCACATGACACCACCATAGAATAGCCTTCAACTCCCGCAAGCGTGCGCGCCGTCCAGGACCCGCCCGTCCGCAGAGCAAGTAGCAAGAGAAGGAATGACACAATCCAAGAGCGAGGCCATGATGGAGTATTTAAAGATTCTCCTGTCCGCCGCGCAGGGGGTGCCCGCGGTCCTGGCCCGACTCTATTCAGTCGCCGTCGCCATATTCGCTTTCCTCGGCGCCGTCATCTACTGGATCACTATCCCGCTGCGTTCCCCGGCCTACTACGTCTTTGCCCTCGCCTTGTGCCTTGTATCAGTACTTCTGTCACCCATGTGGTTCGCCTGGAGGCTGTTCTCGGACACGACCCTGATGGTCCTCAACTTCATCTTAGGGTTTAAGGTATTCCTTTCTTTACTTTTCTTTCCCTTCACTTAGTCACACAGCATTTATATCGACCACCTCCCGTCTTCTTACCTCTGACACCCAATGTTTCGAACCGACTGCTAATATACCAAATAACAGATGCTTTTAAACCTCGTAAGTATCCCTGAATGTGAAAGGACGCGTTGCTTCATGTCCAGCTCCTTCGCATGAAATCATGTGAGACTGGCCTGACTGACTCCAAACACCAGTTTACTTGTGCCGTCATAGTCGGCCTTCTTGCAGCATTCGCGGCCCATGGCTTCTCGCGGCTCATTGCAATGCTGCTCCGAGTAGACCCTTCTCAGCATAAGATGGTGACAGAAGTACAAGCGCCCTCTGGATCATCACCACTGCAGCAGCAGCAGCACTATACCGCTCAGAACGGTGTTGGCCTGCAGAAACAACTGCAGCAGCAGCGGAAGAAACCGCAGCGGCAACAGAAGTCTATTATAACCCCCCGACTAGCCCCGGGCGTGCAGTTGTTCCAGGGGCAGCGGATGGACTACGAAGACGTAACAGGTTTCGACGACGACGACGATGACGACAGGCTTCAGGACGACTACTATTACGTCGAGGCCAACGATGGCGACGGCGAGAGTCTTGCCGGGAGCTCTACTACTGGGATTGGTCGTTTCGGCGACTTGGGTACTACCACGACATCAAGCGAGAGCACCTTCAACAAAACGACATCATTGCGGAGGAGAAGCGCTCAGAAACCTTCCCCTATTCTCAGCTTCGGGGGTAACGATATGTATAAGCGTGACTGGCGGTCGCTAAGCAGCAATATGAAGTCCGGCGCTGGATCGCGCCGGGCAGGTTCTATTAAAAGCCTGCTAGCCCAAACGATCCACGAGGAGAGCAGCGAGAGCGATTCTCTGTGACGGGGAAATTACCAAGCGAGCGGGGTCAGGAAGCAAGGGTGACTACACATACCAAGCATAGACTCGACGGCGCAGGCCAAGGCTGTTTGAATTGACTAGACTGGGTGAATAGGTATTTGGGGCTAGGGAACCATCTTTTGTACATTATGTCAACGTAGCATGCATGGAGTTTACTGGGACGGCGGAGACTAGGGCTTGCATTACCACATACATAATCAAGAGAGCGACGGCAATATTCAACTGACTGTGTTGGTAGTGGAAACTGGCATTTACGCAATGATTTCGCTTCCTGTACTACCTAAGAACGCAGCATGACTTGCTGGCCTGGACAAGAATGTCACCTATCGTCTAACCAGGTCGCTCTTCTAACGCCGCAAGAAGGTATCAGTAAAATATTATGCATGATCTTCTCGTCCTCGCTCCGCCTGTTCAATAAAACGCGGTATTTGTTCTGGAGGAACCTCTGAAGCCCGACGGAGGGCAATTGTTCGTCCAAACTCAGCCTCTGGCGAACACTGTGCGAGCGGTGTTCGATGACTAGGCTGTGGGACATAGCTGTTACGTCAATCCCGCCGCCCGCAACGATCCCTCCCCCGTTGATGTCCCTGATGTCGGCGAAGGTCATTGTCAACACGTGCGAGGTTAGGATCACTATGGTTTGGGAGGTATGATACATCACCGCTTGGGGTATATCGAGTCCCACCCTCCTGCTTGGGGGTTTGACGGTTTCCCCGTTGGTGATATGAATCACCCTCCCCTCGACGCCCGCCTTCACTTTCCTATTGGTGAGGCGTACCAATATTTTCACGGTGATGCGGATCAACACCCTACCGTCGATGCGGAACACCACCCCGTCGGTTGTTACGACCGCCGTCCTATCGGCGATACATATCCCGATCTCTGTCACGGGGAGATCGACTCCTACTACGAGTTCTACTCGCCCGGCTCCGGTCGTCATAGTCTCTTACGCGGTCACGATCCCAATCAGGTGCTCGGCGATCATCGTAATCGTCTCGTCGCCGACGATCATCTCGCGGAGGGCGGTAGTCTCTGGGTGGCCTCTCGTCTCTTCCTCCCATTCTATGGCTGGGAATATACGTGTCAACATCTGGTCTGCTAACTGGGGCACCTCGTCTGTGGGGTGGTCCGGGCGGTCGATCACGATGCTCCCTGTCGTTATGGGTATCCCAGCCATTCTCTGGCGGCGGCGGCCTAGGCGGAAGCCGGGTATCAGGCGGTGGATGATCTCGGTCTCTAGCCCATGCAGGTCTTCTACTCTCTGAAGGGCCGTTGCGGTGTCCACCGTTCTGATTAGGGGGGTGGCGGCTACCGTTAGCACGGCCACCCGGAGGGCCATATCCGTCGCCACTGCTGAAACCTTGAGGATTGCCATGGAATCCGCCATCGCCCACAGCACCGCCCTTGGGAGCAGGTGGTAGAGCAGCCTTCCGGTCTGTGTACTTCCGGCGATCCAGTTCGTGGCTATCCTCGTATGTGGGTATGTCGCCAGGCTCAGCAGGTAGTGGTGCAGTCGTGAAATATGGATGTTTTAGAGCATCGACGGCGTTGGTTCGGGCCCGCCAGTCCAGCTTTAGAAGCTCCTTGAGTAACGAAACGGCCAGAGGCCCATGTTGACGGAATCGTTGTGAAAGATTTCCTGGAGTAGGGGGGGGCTGCAGGTTTTGTCCTCCCGGCAACTGTTTCCAGCCTGGCATCGTCTGTTCTGTAGGAGATCCCACCAGATCGAATATGATGACAAGTTGATGGGTGTCGCTTTCTCCGGCTAAAATGGGCTTCCCATAAAGCATCTCCCCGAAAACGCAGCTGCACTGTAAGTTAGAATACGAAATTGCCAAGCATCGTGTCGAGACTTACCCAACACCCCACAAGTCGATAGCTGTGGTGTACTTTCTGAGATGCATCAACAACTCGGGAGGACGATACCATCTTGTCACAACCAGAGCAGTGTATTCTCTTTTGGACTCTCCGCCTCCACCACCCGGCTGAGGTGTGTTGCCGTCGTAATGTCTGGCTAGACCGAAATCGGCAATCTGGAGAACACCCTTGTTGTTGATCAAGAGATTGGCGGCCTTCATATCGCGGTGCAAGATGTGGGATTCGTGGAGGTACTGCAAGCCCTGGAGCAGCTGCTTCAGATAGCACTTGATCTGTGGAACAGTGAAGGTGACCGAGGGGTTGTCAAGCAAGCCGGAAAGATCGTGGTCCATGTATGGCGTCACCATGTACATGATGGGTCGTTTTCTCTTGTCCGCTGAAGAAAATGTCAGCTCGTAGCTCGACGTACTGGAAGGTCCAAATGCTGGTGACTTACTAGCCTTGGTATGATGCTCAACGGCCATATCCTCGAGGCTCAGGACGTTTCGATGCGACAACAGCTTGAGAAGCTTGATCTCGCGAAGGGCAGTAATAGGAAACTGGGCGACTAGTTAGCGACGGGCCATTGGCAAATGAGATTTTCGTCGCCGAATTGGTTACTGACGCCATCCTTCTCATTATGCATGATAATCTTCTTAAGCGCAACCAGACTGCCCGATTTCTTCGATCTCGCCTTGTGCACCTCGCTACATGAAGAACTTCGCATTAGCATGGACACCAGAAGACACAGGGAGGGAAGCGCGCAGACTCACCCGAAAGTACCCTCACCAAGCTTTCCCAGCAGCTCATAGTCTGTTATCCTAGAACATCCTACGTAACCATCCCTGGGCCGCTGGTGTTGCTTTGCGAAAGATATTGGCGACAGAGGCGGCGCGCCATTGCCACTGGAAGCCATCCTTCCCCAATGCTCGCGACACTCTGAGTGTTTGCCTCGGGGCAATTCAAAGGAGTTGGTGACGCGACAAAGGTAGGCAATGTAGCAGTGGTGGTAGACCAGTGGATGGGCAATGGGAGACTGATGGATCGGAGGGAAACAAAAGTAGACCGTCTGATCAAGATGCTTGCGACTGGATAGATGATGAAGCTGTCATCTCAACTGGATAGGAAATGGTCAACATTTAAGGGAAAGAAGCGCGACGTTGACTGCAGAGAAGAGAAATCGAAAGGGGATCGCTCGGACTTTTGAGCGAGGGGTGGTTATTATTCAAACTGCCAAAGGTGAAGATGGCGATTCCATTGTTGGAATAACTTTGGAAATGTATGGTAGCAAGAGTAGGCTTGGTAGGTTTGCAGGGCTGGTCAGTGGAGAGCAGCATGGACTGCACTGTCTGCAGGCGGTTGCTCCAGCGTCCAGCAGGTCTCCGTACAGTAGGTTAGCTTGTCGATAGGCGAGTAGAACTTCCCTTATCGATCCAATCCAAGCATCCAACTTTAGCGCATCCCGACACGCCTGCCCAGTATGTAGGTTAGGCCTGCCAGCCTGCATCCCTGCTTGGCCTGCTTGGCCTGCTTGCCTGCTTTGCTGCTTGACCTCCAATTCTTAACCCCGATGCCCGTTCAATTCTCTGCGTCCGTGCGCTCCAATCAGCCAGGCCAGTGCATCGCCATCAAAGCTCCGTTCAATTGAGCCGCCAACCTCATTCGAACTCGTCGGCGACGAAACCATCTCCCTTCTCTACCATACGAACCCTCCCCCACCGCAACAACGACCCGTACGGCAACCCCCCTACACCTCCGTGCTCCCGAAGAGCTACTGACCAGAGTGGGCGTGCGCAGGATACAGTCACAATGGCAGGTGGTCCCGGCGGTCCTATTAAGCCTCACGTTCCGGGCATCTACCGGTTCGCAGCCACTGGCCTCGGTGCCAGCATGTGGTTTTTCGTAAGCCGCCTCAATTGAGCTTGGTGCAACTCCGTGTGACTTTTGGCTAACGTTATCTGTTTTCCAGCTGATGTACCGGGCGAAGAAGGATGGTAATTGAATCCCCCCACCCTTGCAAATGACCACAGCAGCGCCGACGAACACGAATCTGACGCATTGAAAAACCATAGGTCCCGTTTTGATGGGCTGGAAGCACCCTTGGGATCACTAGATCGCCAGTTCGGAGATGGAGAAAGCAAGCATGCATATGGACGGACAGCTTCAAGGCCATAGAACCACTGAAGGACCCGAATACAATACAACCGATTCACTATACAGCAATGAGCACACGAGTTTGACAGGGTAAATATATGAAATGCGGTCTAAAACGGTCCAGCTATCAGTTGGAGGCTTCGGGAGAAGACAGAGGACCTATGCGGGTCCTATTGCGCCTCGTCTATGTATACATCTGGTTATATACTATCTACGGCGTTCATTCCTTATGCCTTGGGCTTCTCGAATAGATAGTGGTTCACTCCCCACGTATCTCCGCCTTCGTACGCGAACAGCTCTGAGCATGCCATATAGAAGATCTGCCATCTGTTCCACCAAGTGTTGGCTTGAGCCTCGCCATACGTCTCAACCAGATGCGGCCACAACTTCTTCTTGTTGATCCACATGTTGGCCAACCAATGCTGGAGAGGTAGTTTCAAATCAGCCGTGTGTCCATGAGGCCGGGGAGGTATGGGGGGAGGTATGGGATGTGTGACTTACCTCGCAGGTCTTCGAGTAATGCATTCCGTTCACCCACCACTGCTTCTCAATCTTGAGCTCTCGTTGGAAGTAGAGCAGCAGATCGGCCGACGGCATGGTGCCACCAGTGAAGAAGTGTGTCGTCATCCATCCACTCTCGAAGTCATAGGGCGTATCCTTGTGGGCAAAGATGTGCACGAAGAGTTTACCTCCAGGCTTCAGTGCCCTTGCGCATTTTGCCATCAACAGTTCGTAATTCTTCATATGCTCGAACATCTGGGTGATGACATCATGTTAGTCAAGTGGTCTTGGCCGTGTGCGTATACCACGAGACTGGGATCAAATCGATATCCATGTCTGAGTGATTACATACCTCGATGGAGACGATTCTGTCAAAGCTCTCCTTCTTGAACTCGTACTCGGCGACATCGCCCGTTATGACTTTGAGGTTCTTCAGGCCCTTCTCCTTGGCCTGTGAGTCGATATACTCCTTCTGCGTCTTGGAGTTGGAGAAGGCCGTGACTTTGCTCTTGGGCAGCATCTCGGCGTAGTAGAGCGCGCCAGAGCCCCAACCGCAACTGCGTGATAGACTATCAGCTCCTTGTTCTTGAAATGAACATTCTCCAGTTCAATCTGAATTTAGACAGGACATGTAATCATAGCAATAATGGCAAAACATCTTACCCTAAGTCCAGGATTCTCTGGCCCTCCTCAAGTTGAGCCTTGTCCACTGCGCAGCGATATATCAAGTCAGCCATTACGATTCGTCCAATATTACAGTAAATATATGAACAGATGGAGGATCGATGCAGTCACCCATCCAGAAAGGGAAAGAATGCAACGGGGGAAGGGGGAAAGATTCATAAGAAAAAAAAACCTACGATAGCTTCGCAGCATGGCCACCTCAGCCATCCCCAGTGTCTCGGAGCCCTTCTCGTACAGACAAGCGCTGTACTTCATGCGCGGACCAAGCATGGCCTCGAGCACGCCGGTGCCGACCTCGTAGTGCTGCTCGTTGGCCGTGGCGGTCTCGACGGCGATGGGCCGCGTGCGGAGCAACTCGAGATAGCCCATCTTGCGCTCGCACGCCGCGGCCTGCGACTCGGTGGCGATCTCGGCGATGCGCTGCGCCAGCTGCCGCCGGATACCCCGCCGGATGACGAAATGCGGCAGGACGCCGCTGTCCAGAATCGCATCGAGCGGTAGGTAGTCTAGGCTAATTTGTGAGCAAATGAACTCTCACATGGTCCTCAATCGCGTGGGTAGCTTACCCATGTTATGTCGTGGTATTGCTGTTGGCGGGCGATAGAAGGTTACTTATTGTGAGATTGCTGCGAGCCAGGCTGAGTGTAGCAGTTGAGCTATCTATCTCAGCTGGAATATATGTAGCCAAGGTGAAAGGTGTCCTATAGCTAACGAAAATGAGGCTGGCTTCGACAATCGCTTATACTTGTAACAAAAGAAAGAAAGCTCGTCATGGGTGTCGATGGAAGGCCGTCGTTACCTAAGGGTATGGTGCGTTTCATTAGAGTGGGCGAGGCCCTGTACATCAGTGTCATAGCGTGAAGTATGCATACTACTAGTCAAACACGTAGTAACGTAGCGACCCCTTCTTCGCAATACGGTCCACGGGGTTCGCCATTTGACGACATTCGCGATAGTATCTTTGCCAAGTATTGATATAGAACTATAACTACCTCGGGCATGACTCGCTCGCGAGACAGACAACCTGCCTATAGTCTTTTATCACCTAAGCTTGGAACCATCGAGGAGGCCATACACCTCACCTCAACTCAATTCATATTCCTACAAGCAATCTGCTTCTTAGCATATGCGAGATAGCCTATGCATTCTAGCAATGGCTCTTCCCTCGTTCTTTTTTTCGCAGTACATAGCCAACTTACGCCTTGCCTTTACCCTTGGGGGTTCGCCTCCTCTCCCAGACTTGCAGATACGTCTCTCCCAAATAAAGCAGTTCCCGTTGCGTATCCTCGACGAAGAGGTCCTGGCATGTGACCCATTGGTCTCTGCCCTTGTCCCGCAGTTGCACCTTCCACGTCTTCTTCTCCTCCGCTGTGTCCGCCACGTCCTCCTTCGCTCTTATCGCCTCGTGCACCACGTTGGCCACCAGATCATACCAGATCGGCTCCCCGGGCGGGTGCTCGGCCGGGTTGGGCTCGACGTAGGGGGAAACGTCGAGATTCCGGGCATCGAATGTCACAATGGTGGGGTTGCGCTCCGAGACGAATTTGTTCGTCGAGAAGCGCTTAACGTGGAATACCAGGTACGGCGGAAGGGGGTGCATCAATCGGTACCGTTTCCGCTGCGCGTGCTGTTCTTGCGCCGTCCTGCCGTCGTACTTGGACAAGATTCGGGTGAGCGGAACTTGAGGGATGATGTTGCGGTCCAGCTCGTCCTGGAACAGCGGTGCCGCAGGCAGATCCAAAGTGAGCAGAAGGAACCGGTTGATGTCGACCTTGACCTCGGCCGAGTCCTCAAATCGTAACCGATCGCCCGCGTCTGCCTTTGCTGTGATTGTCTGTGATTCGACCTTAAGCTTGCCCTGGAAGATGCGATGAATCATGCTGCTCCCCGGTTTTGTTTTGCTTCCGCCCAGACCCAGGTGTAGATTGTTTAAGAACCACGACAGGAACTCGACGGGGTCGGACTGGACGGTCAGGGTGAAGCGTTTGCTCGAGCGCAGTGAGATTTCCTGTAGCAGCTCGTGCGGCGAGACGTGATTCTTGAACGCGCGGGGGTTCCAAATCTTCCGGAAGAGGATGGCGCAGCGCTTGACCAACTCGGACCGCGCCGAGACGTCCTCGAGCAGCAGGAAGTTGCGCAGCGGCGTTATGTGCGAAAGGGCTTGGACCACGACGTTGAGGTAGTCGTTCTCCTTGATATTATTCATGCCCACGTAGCCGGGCGTGTACTCCTTCCCACCAAGGGTCCACGCGGTCCGGGGCTTGCGGTCCAACTCCATCACCTCCTGCTTCGTGTACCGCGGGTCCGAGACGTATTTAATGTCGTCGAGCGACTTGCTCTTGACCTCGTAGCCCTCGGGTAGGACGTACACCTTCTGTGATTCCATGTTGATGAAGACGTGGTGGCCCTCGTCCAGCGCGTGGAAATACGCATGCGACTTGGGCCCACGACCCTGGAAGTAACGGCCGCATACGAGGCAGGCATAGATGTTGATATTGGAAAGACTGATGGAGCAGAGCTTCTCGAAGTCGAAATCGAGGACGTTTCGGTCTATCGTGTCGAGATATAGGTCGCCGTATCCTGCTGTCGGCGCCGCTTGTCGGACTGGAGCTTTTATGGGGGTGTCGTCCTCGAACTCGTCGTCATCTTCTGCGGTATCATCGCGGTCGGTAGGCGTTGCGCCATTGCCGTTCATGTCCCAATCGGCGGGTCCATCGTCTATGCGGGACTTCTTCGAAGCAGGCGATCCCACGCCTGAAGTGTCTTCCAAGGCCTCGGAAGCAGGACGTTTTGACATTTTGGTGAAAGTGGTCGCAAAGTTCAGAGGGTTTGAAAGTCGCAAGGCTGCAGCAAAGAAGTTCAAGGTTGTAATAATAATAATAATAATAATAAATCCAAAGCTTCGCTATCCAAACACCCCACTTAACTATCCGCACCACCGTAGCAACAGAACCGAGCCAAGGCAGTCGAGTAAGAGGCAGGTAGGCACCTCCGTAATCTATTTTCTAGCTACAAAGTCGTAGTAGATACCGAGAATATAAAGAAAATCATTCTATCACTTTGATAGTCTCGCAGTTAACAGTACCATTCAGGCATTACAAAGGTTGAGTACTAGAGTACCTAATTACCTACCTACTTACATGGGCCTGTAGTTAGGTAGGTAGGCTCTTACAAAAAAGAAAAGGGGCATTGCTAACCTTAGGTACTTACCTATGTAGTAAGGAAGGAGGCAATGAGTAGCAATAGTAGAAACATAGAATTTCTCTCTTTAATCAAAGTGTCTCGAGACTTGTTTTATCTATCTTGAGGTGGGTATCATAATTGGTATTCTTTCATCAAATCGTGTCATACTTGTTCCTCCTCAACGTTTCGCCACTTGCCTCAACCTCGAGCTCTTGGCGGGCGTGGATGCACTCTGTCCAAAGGGCGTCTTGGGTGTGTGGCCTCCGCTGCCCCCTATCTTGCCCCATAGACGCTGAGCGGCCGGCGTCAAACCCCCGCCCACTCGAGGACTGCTGGGGAACTTGGGTACCGGCGTCCGGTCTACCTTGCCCGTCATGCCATGAATGGCTGATGACCGCTTCGAGGCCGAGATCTTATCGACCATGCGGTGGTGGAGTGCTTCCCGGCCACTGTTCTCTTTGATGGTGAAGGGATTTGGCGTGGCGTCTCCAGGCCCCAAATCGATGATCGGCACGGACGGAGATGCGTATTCTGGCTCCTCGTCGTCCACGAATGCATATCCATTAACCCGTGGCGTTTCGTTTCCCGTTGTAGTGTATGATGCATAGCCTGTTGGGAGTTTGCCGGCTATGGCGTCCCGGACGGCTTGTATCGACGGTTCTTCTGATACTACCGAGGCATCGTCGCTGATCTCTGCCGGCGGTGGTAATCTGGTATTCAAGTAGTTCAGGGCCTTGGGCGGCGCCTTCGATGAGGTTTCTGCCCTTTGTGCCACCGTCTCCAGGGAATCCTCTATGCCATCCGGGGTAAACATCAGGATGTTCTTCGGGGCGAATTTCCATGTCTCTGCCTGTGCTGGCCTCTCGTCTCGATCCTTGATGGCCAGCCTGTCCCTATCATGTCCGTCGTCTACCAGGCCTCCCCTGCTTTGGATTAGCTTCACCTCCATCTCTTTCTGTGCTATCTGCATCTTGGATGGCAACTTGTTTCCCGTCCACATCCAGGCGTATTTCTCGACTCGCTTGGCGTTCTGCTTGTCGAGCAGCTTGTAGAAGCTTTCGTTGTCCTCGCTTGTGTATTTCGATTGGAAGGTCCCCAGGCTCATGTTCGTGTCCACTTCGGGCTTCTCGTCGACAACAGTCGTGACTGTTTGCGCCGATACGGAGGCCGGCGTGTCGCCAGCATATCCTTGCGGTGTGGCGGCGCCAGGCGCAAGCGGCACGAGTGATGTGCCTCTTCTCGCCTTATGTCGTCCGGGCGTCATGACCTGTTGAAGCCGCCGGCCGGCACTGGAAATCCAGTCCTTGTCCTTGGATTCTAACGCGTCGAGGTACTCGCGCTGTGTTTCGCTCTCGAGCAGGCCGGGAAAGAAATCGCGGGCGATGATCTGTGACAGGGCATCGGTATAGGTGTCTTCGTCCAGGACCTTTTTAGGTCTCTTGATGCGTTTGGCTGGTGGCGGCGGAGGCATCAACTCCATTTCGGCCCTCTTGCGGGTGAGCGCAGTCGACTTGCGTGAGTCCATGATGATGACGGCAGTTGTTATGTCGCGTTGTATAATTCGTGCATATGGAGAATGAGGCTCAATTAATCAGCTTACATGGATGGGATATGCACTTGGTGGTGGAGATTCTTTAGTTGGTGCCTATTGGGGGTTGTGGGGCCGTCTCTTTTTAAAAGGTACCGGTACCAGGTTAAAAGTCTGGGACCTAAGGATGACCAATGAACTTCAGACCTGCAAACATCCATTATCACAGCGAGCAATACAAACCACCACCAGGTGCTCATCAAACTATGATATGGAGGCATCATAACCTAGTAGTAATACCATACTAAGGAGACACGGCATTCTTCGCATGGTATCACATATCTTGAAGCAACGGGCAAGTCGTACGAACGAATGCCCGAGACCGATATAAAGAATAAGAATTGCATGAGACACAAAGTGTCAGATACGCCAATAGCGTTTGCAATACCAAATAGTATGGGTAGTTAGATTCATCTATCTCTGAATTACAATCAAGATCTCCTGCTTTAAGTCATGATAACATCAATCTCAGCACCCTCAACGGGCCCCAAGCTCGGTGCAAGAGTGTCCATCTCCTGCAGGGTATACTCCACCAAGTAGCTCTCGTCCACCAGCTCCTCCATGCGCTTGTAGTGCCTCTCAGTATACACCTTCAGCGCGTTGAGAACCTCCTTCAGACTCTTCTGGCCCCGTGCTCCCTTGACTGACAAGTTCGAGAAGCGGGATGCCGGGTAGCTCCTGACGAGCGCCCAGAGTATGCGTTGGGCCACCGGTGCCGTGCGCGCGTTGGTGTTCCAGTCCCGCAACCTCAAAAGAAGCAGAAAGATCTGCTCATCAGAAAGATTGGCAATGACATGGTCAACAGCCTGGAGTCCCGTCAAGCTGCCCTCATCTGGCGTCTTGGTCTTGACAACAGCGGTGAAGAGCGACAGCAGACGACCAGGGTGGTTGAGCTGAAGTGCCAATGTAATGGCTTCTCGGTAAGAGCCGTGGCGGATGTGGTTCTGAAGCTCTTGTTCCTGCTCGACCATCTTCAGCTGCTCTTCATTTGCAGCTTCCAGGGTTTCAGCCGAGGTGTCCTTCCAGAATGTCACAGTCGAGTCACCACTGCCGGACACCAGCGTGTTGGTCTCCGGCTGGACCGCCAGGGCCCACACACGGTCCTCGTGGTTGTCCAGCGTGCATTCAGTCTCACCACTGTTGGCATCCCAGACCTTCACTAGACCATCTCCTCCCGCACTGGCGAATGAGAGAGGCTTCTTGCCACGATCTTCGCCCACGGGTATGTTCAACCACACTACCTTCAACACGCTATTGGTATGTCCTTCAAAAGTGCGTATGCAGGTGTAATCGGTCAGACTCCATAACTTGATGGTCTTATCACCGGCTCCAGTGAGAACAACACCCTTGCCAGAAACTGACCCCTGTTCGCCCTGGATTGAGGGTGTGTTGGAGGGCGCGAAACTAACAGACCAAACACCACGCTTATGACCGCGGAGAATTCCCTGAACTTCACCCTCGTTTGTCGCCCAAATCTTGACTGTACGGTCTTGGGATGCCGACGCAAACAGTTGGGATGTAGGGTTTACGTCGATGGCGTTGATGTCTTTGTCGTGGGATTTGCGAGTATAAGCAGCGCGAAGCCCCTTCCCTGGTTGTTGTGCCTCGCGGGGGATTTCCCATTTCTTGATCGTTTGATCCTGAGAACCAGTAATTAGGAAAGCCGGCGGGTAGCTGAGAGGATCGGCATGCGCCTTGGAGCCCTCGGATGGCTTTGCTCGGGGCAATGCGACCGCTCCGATCGACTCAGCATGTCCAGAGAACACGGCATAGCATGTGTAGGAGTTGTTTGCCGGGTCGATACGCCACAGGCGAGCAGTGTTATCCTTGGCTCCAGTGGCCACCCAGTGACCAGACCAGTCAACATCCAGAGAGATGATGATCTCTTCGTGGCCTTTCAGAAGAGCAATGTCCTGGCCAAAGTACTCGGCTGAAACCAAGGCCTTGCTTCCAGCTTGCGCTTCTGTTACGGAAACCAGGCGGATATCCTCCGAGTTTGTAGCCAGTGCCAGCATCGAGTGATCAGGCAAAAGGTAGCGGAGATCAATGATTTCGTCGTGCGTGCCTGATATCCTGCGGAATGCCGTGGGGACCGTGGCAGCTGTTTCTCTTGTAGGAAGCTCGAATAGAGCCAGTGTATGGTCTGCCTGGACGCATAGCAGGAATGGTAATTCAGGCCGATATATCGTGCCTACAAATGATTCCGTTTCAGGGGTGGCAGTCTGCTCTTTGGTGAGCTCTCGGCCGGTCTCTGTATCCCAATATCGCACGCATCCATTAGAGCCGGCAGTATAGGTCACACTTCCGTCCCCAATGAAACCGGCCGCCTCGACCAGTTCGAAGGAGGGCACGACTTTTCGAATTGACCACGTCCTCGCATCCCACCACGTTATCGTCTTGTCTCGTCCGGCTGTAACGAAAGCTTCCTGTTCTGGGGAGTAGCCAAGCCCCTGTACATCCGACACGTGGGAATCCAGGTTTACAACGACTTTTTGGTTGTGCAGATTCCAAACGCGGACCTTTCCATCTTGACTACCCGATGCGAGTCGGAATCTCGCAGTTGGCGAATCTTCATCCTCGTCGTCCTTGGCCGCTTGTGATTTCCGGCGATTCTTCTTGCCCTCCTTGCTGCCATTCATCTCTGTTTCCTTCTTGGACCCAGCTGCGACCTCGAAGAAGTGCAGTGCCGAGACAAGCACACTGGGGCCGCGGAACGTATGCGTGACATAACCTCCAACGATGTCCCAAACCTTGATCGAGCCGTCGGTACCGCCAGTTGCCAACAAGGTGCTGGTTCGATCGACGGCGAGGACGAGGACGGGGGTGCCATGGGGCTTGACGCTCCGGAGCAATTGAGTTGCGATTTCTTGGTCCGAAGTCGAGCGTTTCAGGGAGTATATGCGCATCGAGAGCGAGCGCGAGCAGACAATCAGGTGGGATCCGGAAGGAGTCAAGGTCAGGGTGGAAATCAGCTCGCCATCGCCCTCTACGGTGGCAAGGTGCTTGCCGGTCTTCAGGTCTGTGAGTATGACATCTTCGCCGAGCGTGGTGGCCAGCAAACGAGCGCTATTGTCCAGCGCAAAGGCGCCGCCGGTGAAAATAGGCCTTATGATCTCTGCGGCCTCAAAGGTCGTCTTGAAGGGCGATTTTCCGGACATTGTGCTGGTCTAAAGGCACGTCCTGCCTCTCTTTTGCGAAAGGTGGGTGATCTAAGCAGGTGAGCGACAGTAGACAGTAGACAACGGGTTGTTACTGCAGTTTGTTGCTTGCTTGCTCTCTCAATAAATTTTTGGTTATCGATAAGCTGCATGTCGCATTTACAGGGGCCGGTTCTAGCGACCATGCGCTAAGAATGCATCGTTGCTCCACTGTAACCTTACTAAGTACTCACTTTCGACACTTTCGATACCTCCCGCTTCAGTGGAAGTGGTAAGTGGCCTTGGTGCTTGGCCTGCTTAAGATCATCAAGTCATCTAATCTAGCACAAGATCCCCATCGCCATCTTGAGCGCTCTCAAATCAAATCAAATCAACCATGTGCGAAGCCTTCAAGAAAATGCATCTTCACTAGTTCCAGCCATCAGATTGAATCCCACGAGATTGAGTCGGACGGCATCGATTGTCCCTGGACTCAACGCCCTGATGGTCAGGAGCTGATACGAATGCTCCTGCTCCTTGACATCGACTCAACATGGGCAGACTGGGGCCACTGACTTCCCAAGCGTTGGTACATATCAACTTCCTTTTCATCAACTACCTATCTCTTGTTTTTCCCCCTCTCTCTCTCTTTCACGTGCTGAGTTTCATTGCAGGGGCGCTCGCCTTACGATGATGTCGTCATGGGAACTGGCTTGCCGGATCCTCGTGAGGGTCCACGGCAGTATGATGAAAAGGGCCGGGTGGTCAATCCGAACACCAAGTCCGTCATCAAGAGCATGATCCGCGCCCACAACGAAGTCATGCATGTAATCGGCGTGGCGGAGCCCGACGACCCGTCCGCCTCCGGATTTGCCGAAACACGGGATACAGCGTCGTCTCTGGTTCAGGACCAGCTGGAGTATGAGAACACAGTAGCGCAAGCACTGATCCCCGCCGGCCGCCTACTGGCAGATATAGGCACATGGGCTCTTGAAGGCGTACGACAAAGGTCTCTGGTGAGTTGACTGTCCTAGATCGTCATGCCACTGAATCGTAGGGAGCAATTCAGCTAAGTCGACCCTGTTCCAGGTTTACAAACCGTATTGCCACGTTGAGTTCACTCGACTATGGCAATTCGAGCTGAGCCGCCGGTCCAATGCGCAGATGGCATTGACCGGTCTGCAGGCATATTTGCCTGCTAGAGCCTTGGAGTATTATTTCAAATATGAGAGTGCCTTTGTGCAAGCAAGACCATGGTCAGTCACGCGCCCGTCTACTGGTTATCACTGGCCTAAAAACTAACCCTCTACCAGGCTAATCACTGGTCTCAAGTGGTGTAACTTCCATCTTGAGATATTCACTATACTTCAGAGACTCGATCTCATACCGTCATCTGCGTGGTTACCCAGCCCCCTTTTCTTCGTTCCTTTCAGCAGCACATCCCCCTTTGTTGCTCCGCCGCGGGTGGAGACGACCAATGCTTCCTCTATCGCGGCCTGGACGGGCCAGCTCGCGGTCAACTTAGCCCCCTACGCCGCTTTCTACCTTGTGAGGCGTCTTATCGTTAAACTTGATGTGGGCACCGCAATCTTCCGACTCCTTCCTCGTCCGCACAACAACGGGTTCCTGCTTCGAGCGGATCCGCGGGCACCGCCACCGCGACCTCCTCCAGAGAGCCACAACCCTCCAATGCCCGAATCTCCGACCCTGGGGGCGGCGGACCGTGAGATCCGTCACATGCGAAACCCGAGCCAAGATGCTGCCACCCTTCAGGCCCTCGAGGGAGGAGGCAGCAACGCCGCCGCCGCCGCCGCCGCCGCTGGCGACCAGGGCATACCTGTGGGCGCGTTGCGTCGGCATAGCACCTTCTCTAACCGTGGGGCTACTGGCTCTGGTGGTGGTGGCGGCGGTGGCGGCAGTGGCGACCAAGACTACGGTACGGACGAGGAGGACACCGACATGATCAATCCGACCCTCATCAGTTTTGACGTGGACACGAGCGAGACCACCGAACCGCCCGCGGGAGTCTGGTCAGCCGAGCTGCGACCCAGCTACAGCGGCCAACCGAGCGGCGGCGATAACAACAACCGCTCGTCGTATGCCTCAACGGGGAGTACCCTCGAGAAGAAGCTCTACATGGTCACCCCGTTAACGCTGACACCCACCACCTTGGCGGCCGACAACTTGTGTCGTTTCCTCGTCAACGTGTTATGTGCCCCGGCTGAGGCACTAGTCTTGCGCGCGATGGCACGAAACTTCTTGCAGAGCGATCGCGTTCTCCACCAGCTATTTGTCCCATCTGTCTCTTCTTCGTCCTCTGCCACAGCAGCCGCCACCATTGCGGGTATGGACTTGCTATTGCCCCTGAACCTGCGAGACTTCTGGTCCTGGCGCCGTGTGGGCAGCGCCCTCGCAATTAATATGTTACAACTGCTCATCCACGCCGAGATCTGGACCTTCATGACGGTCGCCTCGCAGTCCTTCCACGTCAGCGAGGAGGTGTGGCGCGAGCTGCGCGAGGAGGAAGAGGCCGAGGAAGCCGAGGAGGCTGCTGAAGAGCGGGAGCGTGAACTGGAGCGGGAGCTGGAGCGCAGTGTGGCGGAGATGCGCGCTGCCCAAGCGTCCGCCAGTGCCGCCGCTGCGAGGCGCTTAGCAGATGCGGATGCACAGGGACAAGAAGGAGAAGAGCGGCTGCTGAGTAATGAAGAGGAGTAGCCGCCGTCCATCTGAAGAAAGTTTGGCCGTGGTCACACGAACCGACCACCAGCCTTTGACATGGCGTTTTTGTAAGATCACTTACGTATATGAATGGTTCCATGGTTATGAGAAGGACCTGGCTGATATATATCGATCGGTCGGCCCGTTATGGAGGGAGGGTTGGATTGAATATCCCATCATAGTAATTCATTATACCCCCTTTTTCACTTGCTTCCCTAGGAAACATACCACATTGAACTATCACATGTCCTTTATTTGATGCGGCTTCAATCATGAGAAACCGGCCCAAAAACCAATTGGCAACGGCGCCTAATACATCAACGCCATGCGGTTCCTTTATCACATGTCCGGTAACTCTTTTGATGTGGTTTGTATGGTAATATAGAATTGTTTCTGTTGAATTTGCTAAGATGGGGTATTTTGATAGACTAGTCACAAAAAGGAAAAAGGAGAAGAATAAAAGGACGAAATCGATCCTCTACAACACAGCCGTAGAAAGAATAAGTCTTCTTCTAGGGGGATAATGAGGACTGACAGGAAAAACGAGAAAACACACGCCAGAAGAAAAGGAAAATAGGATAGAAAATGACTCGCAGGTTATACTGCTGTAAGTAACCGTTTGAACACCAGTCCAATGCCTGCCTGTTTCTCCATGACCAAAACCAACGAACACCGCCGCCCCTTTCGCTTTCCGATTTGCTCGCTCGAATTCAGTCCTCCATGATCATGAATGCTTATAATGCAGATAGTACCTTCGTTTCCGCATGTGCCGATTATGTCCTGAGCCCGGATCCAATTGCTGGTATCTTTTTTGCCATCTCTTACGCCCTGTTGTTCCGAATCACTGTGCCTTCCTGAATACCCGCTTTGTCCCACCGACTTTACCCAATTCGCCAAAGTTTCCCTTCTTGTCCTGTTGCCCGGAGGCCGACGCGGGTCGCATCCGATGATCGCCACTAGCGGAGCGGACCTTGCTCGTCACGTCTTCGACCCACGCCCGGCTCTCCTCGCTCAGCCGGTCGGCTTTCTTGGGTCGAGGGCCGGACAGACCCAGCACGCTGTTGTCCGCCTCTGTTGAGGAAACGGAACGACCTGACGCTGCCGAGCCCGGCGTCTCGGCATCCTGGGTCATGGAGGACAAGGGGGTTTGCGGGGGCTGCAGCGACTTCCCAGATGGCCTGCTCTCACCGGCCAGACTCCTTCTAGTCTTCCGAACGGCAAGGGGCGTCATGGGCGAATCGTGGGCTGTGCCCGGCCGGCTAGGGGGGCTCGATCGGGTGTTCTGACCAGATGCCACTGGCATATCCTTGACCTCGACCTTGCCCTCGCCTTGGGATCGCCGACCGTGGTGGATGGCGTATTCCTTCAGGTACTCGCCCAGATCGGCCCACCCACCGCCGACACGAACCATGACGCGTTCGCCGCTCTCTCCAACGCTGCGGATGAGGAGCTTCATGGGCGCTTCGCCAGAGGATCGCGAGAGGAAGTAGGTCTGCGCATCCCGGCTGTTCCTGGATCGGTGGCGGGACTCTTTGGCGGGCGCCAGCAAGAACGAGGGGGTGCCCGCGCGAGAGGACATGGACATGGTGGACATAGCTGACCCACTGCGGCGGGCAACGGGTTCCGAAAGCTTCAGCTTGGGTCGGCTTGGCAGATTGAGATCAGGTGGGTTAAGCTCGATCGTGGCCTCCCTTCTGGTGAACCGAATCTTATTCGGGAGCGACTTGAGGACGCCACGGATCTGACGGTGCAAATCATATTCGTTGCTTGGTGCTGAGTATCCGGGTGTGGAATACCCAGGGGTATACATCTGGCTATGGTCGAAAGAAGATTCCATATCGAAAACCCCGGACTCCAGGGGGCTCTTGGGAGGAGTAACATTGTCAGGTGAGAGATCGCGCTGCTCTTGGAAACTCACCGAGTTCGAGTGACCTCTGTACCGCAGAGGGGGCGAACTAGGTGGGCTCAGAGCGTCACTCAATGGCTCATCGGGGTCAGGAAGACGCCCGAACTCAGGCTCCACGGAAGTTTCTCTAGAGCGTCCGCGGGAACGGTTCGACCTCATGGATTCCTGGCTTATCTTCCTGGGTGCGAACCGTGGAGGGGGCAGCTTGGGCTCCTCGCCTTCCTCGTCTTCTTCGAGGACTGATTCTAAATAAGAAAACTCGGTGTCAAGCTCTGGGGCTGCCATACGTGCAATGTGTGCTGGCGGCGCAAGTTGCTGGGGCGATTCATTTCCTTGCTGCATAGAGGCGTATGAATCCTCTCCGTCATAGATCTGAGAATCCAGGGGATCCGAGGCGTCCGTTTTCGAAATAATAGGCAGTGACCGCGTTGCGACAGCATAACTATCATCCATACCATCGTAATCAAAAACGGCATCCTCCGTCACGTCGTCTTCATCTGCGAGGTGCTCTTGTTGTCCGTCGATCGAAGCGATTCGTCTGCTCGGACTGTCCGGACTGTCCGGACTGTCCGGGCTGTCGACTTCGCTGGCAAACAACGAGTGGTCGAACGGTGTTGAAGCTTGGCCGCGATCCAGTACCGGGCTTGGTAACTGAATTTCAATCGTAGGCTGCGGCGTTTCCGGGATTTCAAGCTCAGTCTGCACTGCAGGCTTGGATGAGGAACCCCACTCGCCTTCTTGTACGCGCCTTTCGGCTGTGATCGCCCACTCGGCATAGTCTTTCTCAACTGCTTCCAGGCGATCAAGCCACTCATTGGGCAGCGTATCTTCGCTACCTTCTAAAGCATCCAACATGAAATCCAAGTCGCGACCCGGGTTCGCAACCTTCTTCTGTAGAACCTGGTTCATGACCTCGTAGTCTTTCCGTGGCAAGGGCAAGCGGATCTTGCCGGCGGGTGTGTCAGTCAGACTGTCTTCAGGAGGCGGTGTTGACCCTCCAACCTCTATTGCGTTCCAGCCTGCTTCGATCGCAATTTCGGCTTCCGAAATCAACGATAGAACGATCGGGACTTTGCGCAGGACGATGAGTCGAATACCCCAGATATTCAATAGTCTTGATAACCTTGCAAGATTGGGCAGAGCTTGGACCGTGATGGCGGTTATCACGGCTGACAAGTCCTCCATCTTTGTGAAAGAAAGCGACGAGACGGAGAGACCAGCATCCGAAAATGGTGTGCCGGGTCGCGACAAGGGCATAATGTGGTTGTGGAGGACATGCATCTTGATTTCTTCGACATCTAAGCCCGCCAATTCACGTTGAATCAGCTCCGTTCTGGTCTCGTACGTCGCCACATCTTTGGCGGGCAGGCTTCCCAGGTAGTCCGGCTCTGGGTTGTCCGCAGACTCTCGTAATTGTTGGTCTTCTGAGGGTTCGAAGGGGTCTGACACCTTCCTTCTCTTAGAAGGGGGCATCAAAAAGCCGGCCGAGCTAGAGTTCGTCGGCCAAGGCCAAGAAGAAAGCTCGTCGACCCAGTCGTGGATTTTTCTGGAGGCTACGGCGGTCCGCATCGTAAAGGACTGCTCCGAAGCCGTGGCATTGTCCAGACAGGCCTTGAGGGCGCCCTCGGGGGACCGCAATGCTTCGATTGCTGACATTGGCGATAGGCGGGCGAGCAGGTTGTCGCTTATGCGATGTCGAGTTGGAGATCGCGACGAGGAACGAACAGGGCGACGCATAGCCCCCCGCCCAGCGGACGGCGGCGTGGCCATAGAAGTGATGGCCCGGGAGTCGGACATGGTGGTATCTGTATGTTAGTCGCGTGTTGTATTTTTTGCTGAAAATCCCACGTGGGAATGAGACATGGCCAGTCCAAGTCAGGTCCGTCGGAGATGATGGGGAAGTTAGAAATGAGAGAAGATCAACTGTATCCGTCCATCATGATTATGAGCGTAGACAAGCTGGTTTGGTGGTTTGAACATGCGCCGAGGTTGGTTGAACGTCGTTTGCACCTTCTCATCCCCCCCGGCTTTCGCGTGCTACCCGCCCGTCCCTTCCCCAATTATGGAGCACTCTTCGCGCGCGGGATGCCGACGATCTTGATGGATGCCGTGACACCCACACTCACAGCCAATTAGTCAGATACGATTAATTGTAGGTTCGAGTAGCGTCATGGAGCCTTGGGACAGGTTGAATGAATCGGTATTCGGGTGTGTTGCGCAACCCGGCAGCCTGCAGAAGCAGCTGAAATAGCCTGTCTGAGCAAGCTAGGGGGTTTGCGTTACGTCAGGCGAAGTTGATGGCCGATTCGACGATTTGCGACTGGGTGGTGTCAGGTCGCGGGGATTTCGGGGTGGGATGGGATGGCCCAAGCAGAATCGGACCACCAGGTTTTATAACGGTCGAAAGGAGCGGAAAGAATTTTATGAAAAGAAGATCAAGGAAAGTAATGAATGGCTGGGCAGATGCAGCACCAAGTGTCGAGGGTTCAGGCGTTCAGGCAGGGCAGAGCCGGAAAAATGAGCGAATGGGTGCTTGATACGTCAGGTACGCGGTAAGGATTGGTCAGTTGGGTTGTCTCAAAGATGGATGACACACGTCAACTCGATAGCTGTGCTGTGCTGTGCTGTGTAGCGGTGTATGCGGTGTAATGCAAGAGAAATAAGTAGGATTGTTGGAATGTACGGAAGTACGGAGTACTGCTGCCCAGTTCCAGGTGAAAGGGAGGTTGGTGGTTGGTGGCAGCAAGGCTGCGATGTTGGCGCGAAGAGAGAGAGAGATCGAATCATGCAACGAGAGCTGGGGATTTAGATGGGAACGTCCTCCACTGCGCTGCGCTGTGTTGCGTGTGCTGCGTGTGCTGCGTGTTAAGCATGAATTGGCAAGATCGTGGGCGACAACGGGCCCGATCCGGTCGTACTCTTCCTGCTCACTTGAAGCTGCGCGCTCTCTTGATCGGCGGCCACGTGAAGCGCTACATGCGGTCCAAAAAGCGAAATGGCAAAAACTGAAAAATGCATGCAAGAATACAGAAACAAAGACAGGAGAGTCCGGATGACGGGGTTTACTCTGGTTTACACATGCTGCACCTCTGCAGGCGCAAAATTGGTAATTAGCTGTCCGTCGTCGTTCGGGTCCCGAACAGGGATGGCCGGGACCAGGGATGCCTCAAAATCAATATGAAGCGCGCCCTCAGCAACGCGTGGAGACCCTTCGAGTCCAAATTAATTGCGACTGCGACCTTTGCTATTTGCTAACCTACCAAGTATGATAAGTCTCTGCCTAACCTACTGGGTTCCTAGCTTACTGGAGGGTAGCGGGGCTTTCTCTCTCGGCTCACCATCCAGCGCATAACTGGCCTTGGCCTTCGCATTGAGCGGATTGCGTTCTCGTCTTGTTTCATCAGATAAGTCTATTGGCACTTCGTTTGGTAGAGAGAGAGGAAGCCCGTATGCACCGATAGTGAAACAACTGCTCCTACCAACCCTTGGAAGACATACACCAGAAATTTGACATTCTGGCTCTCTCTCTCTCTACTCCGTAAGGTTCCTCCTGACTTGCGACTCTTAGCTCCGGTTGCCCAGCAAACGGCCCCAGGCATCTCCAGTCCAGATGGAGCTCCCAATCTCGGGTCACTCAGATGGAAAATATAAACCCGAGCAAGACCATTGAAGGGTGGCTGACGACCCTCAATTTCGCTGGAGTCTTATACCAACTCGGAACGGTCGATCTATGCAAATCTACGTAAAAGAAGGCGTTCGCTAGATCCGGCCTGGAGACCCTTTAGTGTCAGAAAAAGAAAGGGGAAAAAAAGAAAAAAAAAATGCAACGTTGACAGCTTGGACTTGCTACTTATCTCCTCGTGGGAATGGCTTCTATACCAAATGCATAACCGGGTTCCGAGACGTCACAATGGTTTCTGAACTGTCGAACGCCACATGCAATATATTCTGCTCAGGTCGCGTTATAAACGGAAGCATCACATTTTACTCCACTCTATGGTAAGGCCCCCATACAAGTATAGCTCCAATGGCAATCGAGGGGTTGGAATGGATACTTACAGGGTGCTACTCATCTCAACGGCAGGCTTGTATGATGACGCGCCAGAGCAATGGTCACATTTGGGAGAGGCGCGCGACAAACCACGTGGCAATGCAGGAGAAGACACAAAGTAAAACTAGGACATCCTCGTATATTTCATCTACCAACTATGGCAAGCCATCTATCATTCCGCCCGACCATATACACTTTTTCTCTTCCTTCCTTCCTTCCTCCCTCCCTCCTCTCTCTCTCAGTGGCGTAACTTTTGCAACACTATGTGCAGTATAGTAAGTAGTAGTAGTAGTAGTAGTAGCTTATATCCTCGTAAATCCCAACAGGGTATATATAAACACGTCCTCATGAGTCATCAGTGAAATCCTCAGGTACGCCCTCCCATGGCCCCAAAAGACAGGCTTTTGTCGAATGGCTTGAAAAGAAACAGTGACCAGAGAAAGATAAAAAAACACAAAGCCCGAGCCAGGAACGCCCCCAGGGACCTCCTCCTCAACCAACACCGAGATGATGCCCTAAAAAGTTTCATCCCTTTCCCATAAAAGACAATGCCCTCAAATACGCCAGATCCATTCCCGCCCCATGTAAACCCCTTGGTGATCAAGCAGAAAATATGCATTCAAAAGTAACCTTGGTCTTCTTCTGCGAGCCGCGACGCTCCAACCGCTCACTCCACACTCTACTACCCCTTAACCATGGTCCCGTCGCCCATAATATTGAATAACGGGTCCGCCGCTCCATTCTCAGCAGCAGCGTTATTTGGGGCCTTAGCACCCCCGCCCCCGCCACCGGCCACGTTGTCGCCGGGGAACTGCAGCCACTGGTCGAAGTCGATGTTGGTGCCCGTGAGCGCGTTCCAGTCAAACTCGTCCTGGTCGTGGTCGGCGAAATCCATCTCGACGTCGCCCAGCGTCGGCGGCTGGCTCCCGTCGCTACCGTTAGACGACCCGGCACCGCTGGCGCTGGGCGTGAAGCCGTCCTTGTTGGTCTCGGGCGGCGAGTTGCCCGCGATCCCGCCCACGCCGTGCATCAGCTCGGCAGGCGGCACGTAGACGGTGCTGGGGTTCATGAGCGCCGCCTCGGGCTGCGTCATGTACGGCAGGTTCTCCGGCGGCGGCGTCGCCATCTCCTCGGCGACCACCACGGCAGCCGGCGCCCGGTAGAAACTTGCGTTGCTCTTGTTGACGGTGGCGGTGTTCGCGGCGGCGTTGGCAGCGTTGGCGGTGGTAGACGCTGCGGCGGCTTGTTGCGAAGCCTGCAGGTCAATGGCGGCCTTGCGCAGGGCCGCGTCGAGGAATGCCACAGCGTAGTCAGCCGCGGCATAGCTGTCGCGTAGCTTCACCATCACTTTCATGCACTGGAGGAAGCCTTGGACAGCCTTGTCACGCGCCTGGGCCACGCTGTTCTTCATTTCCAAAAGATGGATAATCATCGCGGGAAGAATGACAGTAACACCGGTCGTAGGAAGATACTTCTCAAGCTTGAGTTGGTGAAGCTCGTTCACCATCCGCGTGATGTGGGCGGCCGAATCCCGGACCTTCATTCTCGACATCTCCTGTGCTTGTCTCGAAGTCGTAGGCACATGCAGAGGTGAGGAGTGCAGAAATTGGGGGCGGTGAAGAGCCGAAATCGTAGTGTAGTAGACCATGTGCAACAAGTTACGCTGCACGGCGATGGTCTTGTGTCCGTCCCTGAGATCCAGCTGCGTCAACGGCCTGTACTGGCAGCACGCTGGGAGCGCCTGGACCCAGGCCATGAGCGAAATATCGACCTCGTTGACGAGCTCGATGTTGTCCAACTGCTTCTTCGGGTGCAGCATCATGGTGCTGTTCGTCGTGTTCTCTGGCCTTGACTTGTCCCGCACCAACACGGAGTATTGGGCTTTGAGCATCTGGCTGATGCATAAACACAACTTGGCCTTGGCGACACACATGGACGCGAGCTCTTGCTGCATCAGCACATCGCGGACAAGGGTGCAGTCATGGTTCACAACTTGGATCTCGTCGGCCAGGGGCCCAATCTCGAAGTCGCCCTCGTCCAGCATGGGCACGTCGTAGTCCTCATCCTTTATCCTGGTCGGTCTCCGCATGCCCAAAGCGATTAGGCGATCACGCATGAAGCATGACCACCAGATGCGCTTCCATAGCTTCTGCTTGCGGAGCGACATATTCGTGTTCGCCGGATTGCGGTGAAGGCCGATGGTATGCGCGAGCGATATGGCCACACCCATCCAATGCCAGGTATCCTTCTGGTCGTCGGGCGTTTCGTACCAATATGTCATGAGAAGCAAGGCCTGGACGAGTATGAGGCGGTCGCTCTCGTAGTCAAAGTCGTACAAAAGCTACGTGTGTCGGTCAGCTCATACCCCTCGTATACAGATTGCACCATTTGAGACTTCTTACCCTTGTCTTCTGGAAGAAGGCTTTGCGAGCAGATTTCCTACTGGAATAACCAGCCTCCTTCAGAAACTTGACGTCCACGTATGCCGTACTAGCGAACATGACAGCGTGGTACAAGAACAGACTGATTTGCCCATACAGTCCGTCTGTTGAGTTAATGGCAGCGAGGAAGTCATGCAGTTCCATTAGCGGCATGTATGGATGTACGTATTCGACATAGGCTCGCAGAAGCGCGTTCTGGAGGGCGGGCGAGGGCAACGTCAGAGCCCCCTTCAAGTGCAGATAGTTCACATCCTCGGGGGCGATCTTGGAGGGCAGTGGCCGGATAAAGCCAGGCAGCTGGGAAGATGCATCAGGTTCTTCGAGCGTGTTCAGGAACTGCGCCGTCTTGGCATTGCTGAAGCCAGCAGTGGCATCCGGCCAAAGATTCGGGAACCCAGGTCCATTGTTAGTAGACTGATGAAGCTGGGCCAGTAAAAATACCGGGTCTGTCCTCGCATCTGACTGCTGTTGATCTGTTGCACATGAAAAAAGTCCGGCGGTCAGCACTGTTTGAGGTGTCATATCATGAAATGGAGACGAATAGAAAAAGCCCGTAGGAGTTTTCAGGGGTCGCTCTGGCAGACAAGATTCCGACCTGGAGCATGTGAAAGTCCGCGGGGTGACACGAAGGGATCAGCAACTTACAGATTAAATTGGGAGCGTGACCGTCCAAGCCGCTGCCGTCCGGGAAGCTAGTTGTGCATGTGGACTGAGCCACCTGCTGACTGATGGCAGCGTTGGCAGCCGCAGCCGCCGCCTCCGCAGGGGTAATGTTGATAGAGGCCGCAAGCGATACCTCGCTCTGTCGACGGACGTCAGGGGCCGGACTGATGTTGACTGGACTCGTCGTTGTCGGCCTCTGTGCCTCGGCAATTTTCTGCTGGCAAGAGGCGTGGCCTGCAGCTGAGGTGCTGGGATCAAACAAATTCTTTCTGTGACGGAGAAAAACGACCAGGGGTTAGCTATCAGCAACTAAGTCCTCCAATCTGGGAGATTTGGGGAATTTGGAGATCATTTGACAAGCACCGCCAAAGCCCGCCGCCGCCAATTGAGATGACGCAATTTATGAGCAATGCCGATCTCAAGGGATCAGCCGCATAGTGTCTCTGGTAAGAACCGAATATACGGCAAATTCAAATTCGGAAATCGACTCACTTTCGCCGACGGCTTTCTTGGACAACGCATTCCACGTTGTCCCATCTGCAATTGCCGCAGGGGGCGCCCTCGACCACGTCGCAACGGACCTTGCGAGCCCGGCAGGACACGCAGGCCCGGGCTGCCCGCCGTTTCGTGACCTTGGTAGAGCCACTGGGCTCTGAGTGCGAGGCCGAGCGCTTTTTGGAGGGCGTGAGGCCAGTCGAATCCTTCTCTTCAGGATTTTGAGTTGCCGTCGTCGTCGTCGTCGGGCTCGGCGGCAGGTCCTGGGTTTGCGGCTCGGGCGAGCGGGAAGAAGAAGAAGTAGCAGCATCAGTTTCGGCCTCGGGGCCAGGCAGGGCAACTGCCTCGTTTTCTGCAGCCATTGTTGTGTTTGAGCAAGAAATGCAACAAGGGTATTGGTTCTTGTATGCCAATTATCTATTTTCTGTGCATCGGACAAAGTAAAAGCACCAAAAAGGGGAATCCAATTCCAAGCGGTGAGGTGATTCCCACTTATTCCAATGGCATCCGGCGTAAATTGAGTTGCCCGGTAGTTCAAGAACACATTAGTCGAGGGTGGTTTCTGGCACTCCTGTAGGGATTTGGCGACAGACGTCGGCGATGGGAATGTAAGTCGTAAGCGGCGACAGACCGGTCGTCGGGAAACCTGCTCTAGTCGCAACCTGGGCTTTTCTTCGATCCAAGTCACGTATGGCCAACGTGGTGATAGTTGGTGGGGAGGAAGTTCTTTCGGCTTCGACGACGTCAGGACTCAGGACTGCCCTCACGAATTGGAGGGTTGGATTGGAATTTAGAAGTCGAGACGGAGCATCCGGAGGGCGGACTGGTGGGGAGTGCTTTGAATAATATAATCCCAAGGGGGCCATCCCCATATTCATCCCCACGCGACAGAAAGCAGTAGGTATCATAGTCTATGTAAGTAAGTACATGGCCGATGTATAGGTAGTAGCAGAGCGAGCAGAGATGGATCTATTCGAAGCTCGCCTTCCATGTCTGATTCAATGTACAGTAATGGCTACGTACTTTGGACTGGACCGCACCGCTGCAAAGGCCGGGTGTGGGCGGATCCATAGCTATTCGTTCGCGTATCATAGGCATGTATCGTGGTAAGGGATTGCAAGTATTGGTGTGCGCAAATTCCCACCCATCCATACAAGTCCGAGTACGCACGACGGGGCCGGCGGGGCGGGGGGGGGGGGGGGGGGGGGGGGGGGGGGGGGTTTGGGGGGGGG
>QUSE01000005.1:1035472-1049517 GCA_006508115.1 Apiospora malaysiana
GGTGGGCCCCACCGCCCCCCCCACCCCCCCCCCCCGCCGCCCCCCCCCGCGCCCCCCCCCCCCCCCCCTTCCCCTTTGGCGGCGGAGCCCGCTTATTTACGGAGCCCATACAACATGGAGGCTCCTAGTTCAGACGTCCTGGGCTCTCACATGCTCACAATTATTTTTAAAAAAGCACATCAGATCTATCCCTTGTGACCCTGTGGGCGTAATCAATGACAAGGCCAGCGGCCAGTAATGCCTTGCGCAACCCTTGATGGCCAACAACCGATATAGTGGTATGGTGCTGTGCTGTGCTGAGAAAGAAGAAGAAGAAGAAGAAAAAAAGATAGTTTGTGGTGCCTTGCAACTCAACCCCAACTCAACTCAGCCTCCCTCTTTGGGGATGTGATTCTCCAATGCTCTGTGAAGGTGGAACTTTATTAGTCAATGCGACTTTACCTGCATGCACGCATATGTAATAACAAGACGAAGACAAGAGAGAGCAATCCCGCCTTCTGTTTCCGGGAGCTTCTGTCCTCAGTACTGTTGTATGTACTGTCCCACTAAGAGGCCAAGAAAGCCAGAGATAAGTCCGTTGGGGCCTCCGCAATAGGTTCTGTGGAGTGGCCAATCACGACTCTACGCTAGTTTTGACGCTGTCGAAGACCATGCGACTTTGCTCAAGGCGGCTAAGCGGATGTTCGAATCGAGTCAGGAACTGCTGCACCCAAGTGGGAAATAGCTTTCCCTTAGTGCGCACACAGGGCGCGGCCTTGGCCTCTCTCTGTATAATAGACCATCAATGTTCGCATTTTTTCGGCGTTAGGGACTCTTCTAGGAGCGGGCTTGACTGGAAAGCTGGCGGCCAACAAAACAAACCGAGGCATAAGGCGGCGGGCGGTCAAGGAATGGGACCTGCCGCCTGCTGCTACACACCTATGTATCACCCACTTGACGATCTCAACATGTCAAGAAGTTTAATGGAGGGGCTGCAACCGATGGGGGAAGCTTGGGAAGTCAACCAAGTCAACCAAGAACTTGTAACAACATTGTTTTCATGCACGAGATTCTTCGGCTGGCACAGCCCAAAACAGCAACCAGGATAGCTTTGGCTGCTGGCTTGCTCTGTAGTGGTGGTAGTATGTATGTATGTACTGTATAGAAATGGTTAAGTCGAGAAAAAGGATGGGTGCTGCTTCGGATGCCTATAAGTGACTAATGATGTGAATGATGCGAGCTGAGACGGTTGGGCCAAGCCTGGAGGTGGAGGTGGAGGAGGAGACGAATCAGACGGAGGCTGCGTAGGATGTGTGGCATGCCCAGGTTCAAGGTGAGAGCCAAAGGTCAGCCGGCTGCTAATCCTCTTGAGGTAAATCCCCGGTGTGCCGAACACCAAATGCTGCTGCGTGAGAGAGTCTTGGAGTCCAGCGTTAGACACCGGAGAGATGCGAGACAAGACAAGGACGGAACCCCCTCAAACCAAACAAGAACCAGACACCCACCAAGAAATGCCAGGATGCCGAATGTCGTCAAGGCTGCATTGAGTTGAGACCCCGAGACCCCTGTCGAAAGAGGGAGGGAAAAAACGGCGAATTTCGGAGACTGAGCTGTTCCAAGCAACCCAGCAAGCTCAGCTCCACCACTTGGGCACGCTGTCGTCAACGGTGGGGATCACGATCCTATGAGCATCGGCCAGTTGGAAATAAACACGGCACAGGAATGGCGGAAGAGGGCACACAAAAAATTATATATCCCAGGAGCCTACAACGGAGCTACAGCCTCGTCACAATCGGTAGTTTGTCCAGCGGAAATTAACATGGGGGTCACGCGTCTATCCCGCTACTGCTTCCCCCTTTCGGGCTAACGAAGCACGAGCTACGGACTATATCGTGAAGAAATGTCAAAAAGTATTCTGTATGTACAAGTAATATATCGATCGTAACGGGATGCCCCTGCCTTCACCATGTGGTTGTGGTACAAGCAAGACGTAATCTAGGAGGGACTATGAAGAAAGCGGCGATAGAACAATCTGCGAAAGGGGTTCCATCGCACATGCAAAAATATCCTGTTGTGCAACATTTGTTTGTGTGAGCGATCGACCCTCACATCGTCGTGTACCCCTGTTTGGTGTTCATGTAAGAAGCTCGAAGGAGCAAGGATACGAGTAACCCCCGTGACCCGCTGACGAAATTACCATCCTCTCTGGTGCTCTGGTGCTCGCTCTCGGGGCTCTCCTCCACTCATTCTGCCGCTGGGCATATTTTTCTTTTTAATCATTCATTAGTCCTCTAGCCCTGGCCAGCAGAACAAATAATGTGCTGGCCCCAGAATTGCCCCTCCTTCGTGTGCCTGTCTAGTCACGTTCCGAGTCTAGTGGCACAGCTGAGTGGATGTGGTGTCTGTGTGCAATCTTCCCCTCCTTTTCCAAGTTTCCACCGTTGCGGTTGAGGTGACATCGATCGCAAAAAAAAGTCGAAAGGTTTTACCCATGGGGATCCCGCTCGACGCCCGCATTTTCACCATGGCGGGTTCACTTGGCGTCGCATGGCTGGCCATACAAGGGGCGCGCCTGGACATCTGGGGATGGGGAACTCTGGGGGAAGAGGAGGGGTTCTTGCTGTCCTTTTGGAGTATTGTATTCCCGGTCTGGGGAAAGAAACTTGCCCGGCCTCGTTCTTCCATGCTGCTTGCCGGTATCAAACACGTACCTTGACCCAAATACTGCAATGCAGCCGAGAGGAGACGAGTGATAAGAAATGCATGCATATACCGTCCTTCCCCCACTGGGGTCATCGACTGGTCATGATTAAGGTCGATACAGATGGAGGCGAGGAGGCGATCATCGTGTAAGCTGTCTGTCCAGTGTCGACCAGGCATGGACATGATCGCTCGCTCGCCTTTCGGCCTACGGCGCATAGCCCAGCCCAGCCCAGCCCAGCCAACCTGCATATGTGTAATGTGTACATAATAACGTGCATATTGGACACGATCTCCGATCAACCGGTGACTAAAATCCAGCAGCCCTTCCTTCCATCTTCGGTCGAGCGGCCGACCTCCGGCGGCCCATCTACATGTCACCATTATACAGTTGCGCAGCAAACAAGTTGTGTTGTTCGCTTTCGGTCAACATCCGAGACTTTCTCCTGCCACCACACCCTTTTCTCATCCCGCTTTTAACGACAACTCTCAAACACTTGCGATCTGTCTTGGCGATGCTGCTCTCTGCGAACCCGTAGATAGATGAATGTCTGCGCCGATCAATCCACAAACGGCGTAAGACACCAATGAAGGGCCTAGAATGAGCTATACATATTGTGCATCGCCTGCATGCCAGGGATCTTTAGTATAAGAACGTCCCGGTGGTTTCCGATACAATCATTGCAGGTGATCCTTCGCACGCTGCCGTAATTCGACGCCTTCTAGACGCGACGACGACGCATGTTCGAACTGCCGTAAGCACGTACTCCAGACTTCTTCCCCCAGCCAAGTCGCCAGTCACAGTGCATGATCGAACCACCATATCAAACATTGGCATCACAAAAGTCCTTCCCAGGATGCATATTGTAGAGAAAGTGCCTGTTCTTACTGAAGATGCCCATCCATCGCGCCGACCACTGCCAACAAGCCTTTCCGCACCAGACGATCCTGGATTAGGCAAGGCCTGCCGCCGTGTCAGGAGCCGCCCGAGTAATGCAAAAGTCTCACCATGTTTTTCCTAGCACGCAGCCATCTTCAGCCTTGCCTGGCGTTTAAGTTTCCCGCCTGAGGCATTACGACTACACAGTTAGCAGAGCAAGTCAAGGAGTGTCGGTTTTCACGTGATCTGTGAGAGCAATCGATCCTGGCGCAGCTGCTGGCTATCGATGGAAATAGCCCGCTTCGTTGGGTTCCGAGAAGTTGGCGGCGGGATGGCCAGCAGTGACTACTAGTGACTACAGTGCAATATCGATATATAAGCATCCGATAAGTTGCTAGCCAAATGCCAGAAAAAGGCAAAGCTGCTGCCATCCGGGTAATGCCGCTGGTTTTTGTTTCTAGCGCCTTGAGGACACGATGCGAGTGATCTGACTGATTCTTCCGCTTTACGTAAACTTTATCTTACTCGGTGAGTCTCCTGACTTTGCAGCGTCTGACTAAAGGTTGAAACATAGCGGTCAAGCAGCAAGCAAGATCATAGTCATGGCAAGTAAGGAAGGACTACAGCATGTTATCACTCTTTACATCTGGTGTCAGTGTGTATGTGGTTTATGCAATGGCTTGATTTCGTAGTCTGTAGGGGTTCCTAGAAAACTGATTTGCCATGTTGGTGAATTCCCATGCCCAATACTGGCTTACTGGCGCCAGATCCATGTTGCAACTCAGCGTGCAAACTCAGGGAGGGTATTGTTGGTGACGGATGGAGGAGACTTGTGCCATCAAAGGTCATCCTCATCATCGTCCTCGATGTCGACTTCCTCCTTCTTGCTTGAAGCAGCAGATCGGCCACGGCGCTTCTTGGCAGGGGCAGCAGCAGCCTCCTCCTCGTCGCCATCCTCAGACGTCTCGGCGGCCTTGCGCTTACAAGCAGCGACAGCAGGCTTATCCTCATTGCTAGCACTCTGAGCAGCCTTGGCAGCTTCATCCAACTTCTTGCGGATCTTAGCCCTGTGAAGATAGTCAGCCGCTGTTACTAGCATCTGGGCCATGGGGGAATGAGTCTGCCGCCCTGGTATTTTAAGAGGTGATGGGGCAGTCATAATGGGATTGGTGAATGTCAGTAATGACTTACATGGTATTGACCACGCTCTTGTGGTTTGAGTATCCTGCGAGCTTAGCAAGCTCAACGTAGTTAATCTATATGGAGATATAAGTGTCAGTCAAGGTCCATCGAAGCTGTGAAGAATAGAACGCCCAGACTGGACACGACCAGATGGAACGGATTGGAATGGGAGAAGGATGAGTGATGTCGATTCGTCTGATGCGATGCAAAATGCCAATGGGTGGTGATCCAGTAGATGAGCAAAACCCGGAAATAGGGACAGGAACAGGAATATGACTGCCACGACAGGATTCCTTGGCAGGCTAACTATGAGCATACCAAACCGTGACTTCCACATAACAAGGCATCGCAACATAACAGAACCACTTCAATCTCCCCTGGGGTGATACCGGCGACGGAGGGAGAGGAGATATGTGTGTCGCGACCACAACAAGAATGGTTGGTATCCAAGAGGAGGTCTGGGGATAGTAACAGGACAGTGGCAACGAGATGATGTGGTCAGGCAAGCATCGACCACCCTCACCGTCACGCATCGCGAAGACACGATCGATGATGGAGTGGCGATGGTGATGTCAACCACGGAATGCATGCCGCGGACATTGGTGGTTGTATTCGAAATAACAGAAATGTAAATACTTACGTTGGGAGCCCTGTCCATGCAAGCGTAGCTGAGGGCCAGGACCTCCATCTCCTTGACGGTGAGGACGTCCTTGGGGTTGGCAGTCTTGGGGTTGGCAGTCTTGGGAGGCATAATGAATGATGATGACTTGTTGTTGTATAGATGACAGGTTCGTGGGTGCAGACACGGTTGATGATGGATGCTGTTGCGAGACAGGTGATGTTGGTGTGGTGAGTAACTCGAGTGGATATGTTGGGTCAGGGAAAGAATGGTGTGTTTGTTATGAACTAGGTCCACGGGCAGGAAGAGACTTCAGGCTTTCTATTGTCAGGAACAATGACCAAACTACTCTGGCATCAGAAGCTATCTGAAGCCCTAATCGATGATCTTCGGTTGCCAGAGGGGGTAGCTCTGCTGTACAGAAGTGACAGGTCAGTCAAATAGCGTATGCGAATAGGGGGGTGTTCGCTAGAAGGGAATCACCCAGAGCGCTGAAGCAGCCAACACTACCAGTTAAACCCACAATACAGTACCAATAATACAGCTTCTACCTGAGAGAATCTCTGTAGTCGCAGCCTCGACCAAATCCTTCATAGTGTTTCTGTCGTGAAACCTCTTGGATGGTTGTTTTATGCCGAAGAGATGCAGGGTTTGTGTTTGCCATGCCTCCACGACACATTCACCTTTGCCACGAATGGCCTCGTAGGGCAACGGCTACGTATAGACGGTTAGTAACCCCGTCAGCTTTATGTTCATGTATACATCACTGTCGATAAGGGGATGGAGGCACTAACAGAATCGAGTGAGAGGTTTACTAACAGCACCTTGCATATTCTCATCTTCGGATTCTCACGTACCGTGGCTACGACTGATCTCCATCATTCGTTGACTATCGAGCGGCCAGTTATATCACCACCCGACTCTTCGAGAGCTCCCGAGTTGCGTCGAATATATATATATACTGGCAAACATTATCCATCCATACAACCGACGATACCACCGATCAGGGAGACACGGAGAAAGGAAGCGAGTTACTAAGTATATAGATATCAAAGGCCTTAGCGACGGCGTCTTCAACCTTAAATGACGGTGTCTCTAGATCGCGTAAAGTATCATGCTAGAACTTTGCAACATATGGGCCAACATGGAAACAGACCGCTGAAGATAACCATACATTATTGAAGGGATACATGATCGTCGAGGGAGCGGCGGAGGCGTGGGCGCATAGTATGGAGCAAGCTCAGAGGAAGAATCGCAATTCATTCCAGTCATAACGCCGAGGGGAGAAGATATCGACAGCCAAGGCACGCCCAGCCGGGCAAACTTGACAAGGCTAGATTACTTGAATTGAGAGCTTGTGAGGTTGTGAAGAGTGTTTATTATCTGTAAATATTACACACGAGTCCACCATTGATGACATAAGACGTGCTAACCCCCTGAGATAAGTCAGCGATGATAGTCAGGTCAACCCTGTCACCATATCCGACCCCCTATCCATAGAAGCCCATATCCAAATTTGTACTATTCTTGAGGTTCGACCAAGCTAGGTTCATAGCGAAGATCTAATCAACATCTTGCCGTTGGTATCGTAAGACCCTCGCGCTTGTATTCCATATCGCCCCTATATGTCACCTGGCCTTTATCACAGACTTGGTCTCGTAACTGGATACAAATTCTCAGGCACCTATAACTTCCTGGCGAAGGATGATGGAGTTCAAACCAAGTTCGAGTAGTGTAAAACTGAGCCTTAGGGTAACCTAGAGAGGTCGGTGTTGAGCAACATCATTTGGATTCTAACCGTTCTTGGTATTCTCAATGTCTTTCGAGACTCTTCGATCAAGCATTCAGAGTTCGGATTCGAGGAGACTTTCGATAGGGGAAGACGTGTTCGAGGACCGGTTGTTTCTGAATATCGTTATACGGGAGGAGTGGCAGGCTTGGCTCTGAGCCGTGTCTTCTAGAACTCGCAACCGCCGCGAAAGTTAGCAGTGTACTGGAGTGTTTATGGACTCATAAGTCGTTAGAGCAGACGAGTGAAGATAAGGAAATAAAGAAACCGAGAGGGGCGAGTGCGAACAAGACACTTATATCAGATGTAGGAGAAATACAACTGATGAATGTCTCTGATCTCATATACGGTGTGTGCAGTTGAGGAGAGAATGAATGATTTGGTGAAGCTGGCTGTTGATAGATGATCCTGTTTCAGGCAGTGATTTAGATATACGTACAAGTGAATAAAAGTATGTCTACCCATAGTTTCTCCTTGTGCCTGGCCTCACCGAGGATCATGACATCGAACACCGTAATTCGAATGTCAAAAGTCCAAGATAGCCTCTTTAACGGGGTAGGTCTACCGTCGCTAGAAAAAGCAGTCCTCTTCAAGGTGCTGTCGCTAATATTCCAAGGTGTGATGAACGAGGGGCACCGGAGGGGCGCGCAGAGGAATTGTTTACAGTTGTGCACCACAAGAATGTGTTGAAACTACCGGTGGGATAGGGCATACTACAGTTATTAATGAAGCCCGAGACGATAGTATTTGGCGGACCGCCAGCATGGTCGATTTGCTGCAGTGTTGCTGTTTATGGGGCACAAATGACTTCACAATGCCGGGGGTCCACTGACTTGCTCGCAGCCTAGGCGAACCTAAGGCCCTCGCCAATATACGTGCCCTCATCTTTCATTTCCGAGCCCAAAGTCTTTGATATGTATGACATATCCATTCACTCTGACAGCACTGAAGGATCGGTCTGGAACAGTTCATTTTATCAGCTGTGTATGTCTCGGCGACTCATTTTTTAACCCCAAGGCTTTCCATGTTCTCAGCAGTTTTTCTCTTAGCCGTGGCAAAGAATAGAAGACCAAACAGATCCTATCGTTGCTTTCATACGGGTAGCTGAGTCTGTCAAGTTCGGACGGAACTGTCCTTATCGTCTGCTAGAACAACTTGGAGGGCGTTCCTACGAACGGTATGGACGAAATGCTTCTCATAGCAGCTTGGAGAAGGAGACAAAGCGGCAGCAAGGCCGCCAAATCCATCCTTACTAACGACAAGGGGGTTCTAGATCTATCATCGACAGTTGTGTCAACCACTATGCTTCCCTTGGCCACCCCTAGAAGCCTCCCTAATGGCCATCAGAAACCCCATTGCCATCACTGGATTCCTGTTCAGCCGAAATTCTCCTTGGTATACACTCACCATGGGCTGTCAGACATGGTAGGGCTCAGATCTTTCACCGGTGCTCCCATCACAATTGCAGAGTGCTGCAACTGGACCGCTCAGAAGCTAACCTAGATGATATGAGTAGGCTTCCGCGAGAGATCCAATACCGAGCCGGAAGCCATGCCGATCACAGTTTGTGAGAGGTCCGAGAGGCTGTCCAAAGTACCCAAACAGCAAACTCCTTCAAGATCTATCCCTGACGAGCCCCTGTTCCATAAGCGATACACTACCGAATCGACGGAAAGCGATGCCGCGAAGCTCCATCGACCGAAGCGAAAAGAAATATGTATAGTCAAAACTATACGACAACAAAAAGGACCTGAGGTGATCAGGTGGCTGTGGTTTGAGGCGCTGACAGGGGGAACACCCCGGAGATTTTGTGGGATGGACGCAAGCCAAGTGTGGACGCTGATGCGCCTCTTTGGACCTCGTGTCCTGACCTCCAAGCAAAATCGAAGGGGATTCTTCGATGTTTGTGGGTGACAGTCTCTTGAAAGTCAGAACATGCCAACGATGAGAACACAAACCCCTTGGACCTCCAGACAACATGGTTATCTTCGCCCTTTATCCTCTATCTGGTTGGAATGTCCCCAGAGAATAGAACCGGAGCATATAAAGAAGCCAATGCCATTGGCGACGATACAGGCCTATCTGGGCACCATATGCCTTCGATAGGTGTCCAGTGCGTTATGATGCGCAGCAGCAGCGTGAGTTGCCAGTAACGGGCCACCACCAACTTCCAGTTCACCATATTGCTGATTCAGGGTTCGGGTTATTACAGACATATGCAACATGCATCTCATCATCAGAGCACGTTGGCTACAATCTGTCATGGCCATCTGGCGTGTACTTGAGAGCCGCGTGAAACCATGGTCTTGGTTGGTGCTCATCGCTCATCTCGGCGACGAAACGCCGTCCCACCCTTTTCAGTTGCTACTTCACACCCTTCACTTGAGGTGTCCCCTGATGTGACAAAGGCAACGCAATGAAGATTATCAAGGGCATACATATCGTGGGTGAAGGGATGAGTTACCTTAGGTCGAGCTGAAAGGCACCCGCAGAGACCAAGTAGGGCTGTCCCGGGAAGTTGGGGGTACCCGGTCCACAAAGCCCGGGTATAGTTTCGATACAATACCTGTAGACATCGCTTTGTGTGGCTCGTTTGGTACAGCCCCAGGCTTGTTTTGCTGTGTGTGGCCACCTACATAGGTCCTGCAGTGAGTCTTCAGGGGCATTGGCGCAGCAGCAATGCCCTGTTGTCGCCTTTTGACAAGCCGGCCAGTCAGCACTCGTCAAAACTGGAGCGCAATAAGAGAGATATTAGTTCGGACCGTCCGGAAATGGCATAAACCCCTCAAAGTTAGCAAATCATGGTAATCTGCTAGCCATTGCAGTTGTTACTGGAGGGGAGGGAGCCCATTTCCTCTTATCGATGGCTTTCGGACACCCGAGATTAAGTACCCCTTTTCTTCGCGATCGGGAAGTTACGGATCGCTCTCGACCTCAGGCCATGATGCTTTCTCACGACGATCCCGAACTCACCCGATGGTATGACCATTTCTGGGCACCGGCGGTGATAGCTACCACGATCTGATGTTTATCGGATGACCGCGGTGGGCACCCAGGCGGGAATGGGATCCAGAATATTCGGACCGGGCGCTGGGCCTCGGAGCCTCGATGGCGACCTCCCAGGTCGGACTCCCGCCCCGCACGCATACCGACGCTAGAGAGAACAGGCCCGAACCGTTATGCAGTCAGCAAGTTGTTTTGATACGGCTGGAAACAAATGAAACTTTTCGATCAACTGCGTATACGAAATGCCGCATAGCGCGGCAAAGCTGAGCTGGTAGGCTGGCTAGAGGGAAGTGCAATGCATGAGCCACAAGAAAAGGCCAAGCAGAATTTGGACAAGTGATACATGACGAAGAGGGAAGCGGCATGAACGGCATGAAGTCTGACACGATCGTCTGTCTCCACGACTATCGCCACGGGATAGAAGCCCGAGCCACAGGAAGGGAGCCAAGTGCCCAGATTAAGGGTCATCGACACGAAGTTTCCTTGTTTTGTCAAAAGCAGCCCGGCAAGATTGCCTGATCGACGGATGGGATGAATTTCTTCTTCTTCTTCTTCTTCTTCATCATCATCTTCTTCTGTACCGATACGATGGGCGATAACTGGGGAGAACCAGAATGCGTTTTGGACGGGAATCACGAATATCAACAGGGCTATGATCACTATAGGAAACTTGATGGTAGCCAGGGGTTTTACAGGCGCAGTAAGAAGGACCGAAGGATTCCATGACGGTGCAAACAGCGGAGACATGGAAATGCAAGTAAGTGGTAGTCGGCGCTTCGACAGAGGCAGATACCCATGTGCAGAACAACGATTTGTCGATTGCATACCCAGTAGTCTATCGAGGAAGAAGAAGAAGAAGAAAAAAAAGGCTGAAAGGGATGTTTGAGATTTGAGGCTGGGTGGAGCCATCCATCCTTGATCTGATCGACGGGAGGTTTGTTCTTCAGACGACGAACCTTGAGCTTGTTCTAGTTTTCACCTCCTGCTTGCCTTGCCTACTTTCCGGCACGGTATCAGAAGAGTTCGGGGACATGTTTCAAGAAGGGGACGTCCGTGAATAGGCGATGAGCAGGATCTCTCTGGGGTCTTCTGCGACCAGCTTGGCCATTATCCCCCCTAGCACTCCTAGCACGCCCGCTGCCCGCTTTACCTAGTAGGTTAGTGTATGTATGTAGTCCGTAACCCAGTCCCTTGCCATGTTGTTGCCTTTTAGCCCGGCGGGGGGTTCGAGAGCTGGACCCGGTGAACTGGTCAGAACTTGTGCCGTCTAGCCTACCTCCCTGTACACGCTAACTTTAAAGTGGTGGGGGCCACGGGTGAAATCGGGAATGAAAAATTACCAGCATGTAGTCGTGGTGGTACTGTAGCCACTGTAGCCATACACATACACGTACTTACGTACCCTTGCAGAACTGGGCATCAAGCCCGCAGCTGCGATTCCGGGACGACCTTGGCGATGTGTCGCGTGCGTGTGTGCTTCGGGGGTAGAAGTCGGGGCTCGCAGCCCGCCCGTGTAATGTACATAAGTCTGGACCATCAATGTGATCCCACTCGGTACGAAGCAGATGGTCAGCTCCCCCTTACAGTAAGCCTCATTGGGCACACACCCAACCAGTTGGCCCGCAGCCAGCTCAGCTACTAACTAACCTACTTGCCTACATACCTCACAAGAACGGACGTCGTGTAAGTGCCCAAAGACGGAGACAGGGCCGAAGGTGGGAGGTGGTTGGAGTCAAGCATTTTTGATGGAAAGGCTTAGTTACTGCAAATGTCTCACTTCTCAAGGTCCCAATGGTTCGTAGGTGCATCACAATACTCTGTCAGTTCGTGTACAGTTGCGCCGTTGTAAAACATTGATAAGGCAATGTTGCAGAGGTCCGAACAAATTGACCACTTGCATACTTATAGTTCCGTTATTGCCCTGGACGGTGAGACGGTCAACAGGAACCAGTCATAGCCACCTTCGGCACCACTTACACACATGCACACAGAGTCGGGTCCAATTTGGGGGTAATACGGGATTCATCCTCATCATCATGCAGTGCAGTATGTATATTGTATATTGTATAGGCATCCCCAACTTTCCAATATCGACCCGGTTGTTCTGTCGGGGAGAAGCCCGCACACCGCGCAATATGCAGCCATCAATGTACGGCTTCGCCCTCTCTTCGCCTCCCTCCTGCTGTGCTGCCGGCAAATCCAATCTGTCGAGTAAGTAGGCGCATGTACGTATACTATATCATATACCTACCTAGGTAGCAAGCATAAAAGTACTGCAGAGTCGAGAATAGAGTCAAGAATAGAGTCGAGAAATGAAGACCAAGAGACCCGAGTCATTCTCTAGTGTCCAATGACACATACAATCAAGGCAGTTGCCGTGTTGACTTACTCACTCCATCATGCCGTGGCGCTGAATTTTTTTAGCAGTCGATCCGTCGGGGTAGTGCTCCTCCATCCCCAGAAACTATTTTCAACGACGGCTTGGCGGACAGGCGCCCTTCTTGCCCGATTGGGCGCCTTTTACCCCAACTCCAAGTCTTGGCTTGGTGCTGAGGACTTGCCTGCCTGCTTGCTTGTATGAGACATCATCGTGGCCGTCCACCGACAGCGGCCGTGGCAGCAACCAAGACTGTACTGATCCGATAGACGCATCCGACTTGTTGACCGTTCAACAACGGCAATGAGTATGCAAGTCCGTTCATCGGTCATATTCGTTCCATTGGTCGGTCTACCTACGTAGTAACCCATGCATGCACACTTATCTTGGTGGTGCTGTAATCCACCGGACTCCTTCCTACCTCATACCTAATACCTAATACCTAATACCTAGGTTACCTAGGCATGTACACACCTTAGGCTGTCTGTCGCATGGCACACACAGCACAGTTGCAGATTTGGATTCAACAATTCCAATTCCCCTCTTGCTTTCTTTTCTTCAGAGACCACCGAATAGCAGGGTGCGGTGCGATATAAGAAAACTTTCCGGGGATTTGTCCACGTCGGAAAACTCTCTGACCCGTCTGTCTCCCAAAGGGTTTCTTCCAGTTCCATTTTCCATCCTCAGGGATATACCATTAACCGACAACTCACCCGGGATCTGATCTTCAGCTCTCGAGATTAATTTTTTTTCTCTTGGACGGTACCACGCCTCCCCATTCTTTTTTCGGCCAAGACGACAGTCGGAAGTTCCGCCTAGCCCAGCCCAGGTCAGGCAGGTTGCAGGAAACAGAAAACTGACAGGCCAGCCCAGTGCTCAGTGCCCAGTGCCCAGTGCCCAGTGCCCAGTGCCCAGTGCCCAGTGCCCAGAGCCCCATGCCCCGTGCTTGCTTGCGACCCGACCAGCAAATCTCCAATTTCTTCTGCGCCTAGCTCTCCAGAAAGTGGTGGCGCGCGTCCGTCTCCAAGTTTTCCTGAATAATTTTTTTTCTCCCGTGGGCTTTTTGCCCCTAGAGGTTCCGTAACTTATTCGTCGCAATTGCTTAGGCCAGAAATCCGACTGCTGTCTTTACCCAAAGCCGCAGTAGTTTCCGATATACAGGGTTACAGTTTGCCTATCTACTTACTGGATGTGGTAGGAGGTGCCCGCTCTTCCTGGAGGCTCCTCTTGGTCTTGGGTGCGCACAGTCATTAAGGGAGGTCCTGTCTTGTCTTGTCTTGATCTCTCCTCCAATTCTCTTGGTGTCCTACTGCATGAAACCCCAACGAAACTGAGGCACTCGGAGCACCCTCCTCTGTCCCCGCCGGGGGGGGGGGGGGGGGGGGGGGGGGGGGGGGGGGGGGGGGGGGGGGGGGGGGGGGGGGGGGGGGGGGGGGGGGGGGGGGGGGGGGGGGGGGGGGGGGGGGGGGGGGGGGGGGGGGGGGGGGGGGGGGGGGGGGGGGGGGGGGGGGGG
>QUSE01000005.1:1049606-1097548 GCA_006508115.1 Apiospora malaysiana
AGAGAGAGAGAGAGAAAAATAAACAGGAGATCGCATAAAGTTCTACCAGCATTTAGAGAGCGAGCAGTATTATCACCAACCTCCTCAGGAACATACACAAAAAGGAGCAATGGCGGACCACCCCCGCCCGGGTGCCCCCCGCCCCCCCCCCCCCCCCCACCCCCGCCCCCCGCCCCCCCCCCCCTCGCCCCCCCCGCCCCCCCCCCCCCCCTCTCGGTGCCCCCCCTGAAGACCCCTGCAACACGAATTCGCAAACTCGGGATGGCACCCATGGCTCCCTGTCTGCGTGCAAGGGTGTGCAGCGCCGGGGCTGTCGGCTCACCTGGTGGAATCTTATTAAGTCCACAACGTCTCACTGCCGGACTTCAGTCTGCCACTCGTTGTTGCCGGACCAATTTGATTAGCAGCAACCGCAGTGCGAGTTTACATACCCAATCTGGTGATCAGTGGTGTCATTCCCATAAGCAATCTAGCCATTCCGTCCCTAGTCCTCCCGAAGCTTTGTTGAGCAAGCTGGACTGGAAAGCTTCTTCGTCACCCCCTCCTCCTTTACTGCACCTGCACCACCCACTCCCCATCCGTCCAATGGCGCTTAACAGCAGCAACAACACCACCTACAGCTCCATTAGCTCGCCGTTGTCGACACCGCGCTCCCAGTCCCCGGCTTCCATCTTTTCTGGCCGGGCTTCCCACTCCTCTACCATCTCTACTAGCAAACGCATGTCTATATCTTCCCGGAGATCGCTCTCCCAGTTCAACCCAATGTCTTCCGTCAACACCCAGGCTATACAAGAACGCATGAAAATGGCTTCTCTCGACGGTCTCCGCGGCTACGCACAGAACCACTACGGCGAGGTGCAACAATACGTCAAGACGGAATACGTCCCCAAGTCACAAGCCACTGGCTTCCAGATGCTCCGCGAACCCTCGTGGAACAAAGGTAACCAACAAAACCCTATTCCAAACTCTCACCTTCCTGCCGGGTGTCGACAATGGCCTATAACATGCTGACCAAACCCGCCCCCTACTCTCCAGGTCTCTCGTTTACACCAGACGAACGTGTATCCAAGAACCTCACCGGACTCATTCCCCACGCCATGGAAGACGTAGAGACCCAAGTTGCACGATGCATGCACATGATCAACACTAGGTCGACGAACATCGACAAGTACTTGTATCTGTCATCGCTCAAGGACACCAACACCGATCTGTTCTACCGTGTTCTGATCGACAATGTCCGCGAACTCATGCCTCTGGTCTACACACCTACCATTGGTGATGTCTGCCTGCAGTACTCTTCCCTGTACACTCGCCCGGAGGCCCTCTACATCTCCATCAAGCAGCGCAAGTCCATCCGCACCATCCTGAAGAACTGGCGCTACTCCAACCCCAAGATCTGCGTCGTGACAGACGGCTCGCGTATCTTGGGTCTCGGTGACCTGGGCATCAATGGTGTCGGCATCTCTGTAAGTGAAACTTTATCAAAAAAGAAAAAGAAACAGAAACCCCTCTAGTCTAGATAACCTGCTGCCAATCCGTTGCACTGCATGTGCGCACAAATGCGCGGCTCATTTAGCACGTGAGCCAAGTATAGCGTGCATATGCATTTCACCAATGGCGTGGTTTTTCTTGGCTATGTTTTTAGACCATAGGGCTGCATCACTAACAACCATCCCCAGATTGGCAAGCTGGCCTTGTACACTGGAGCTGCAGGTATCCACCCTGAGGAGACTCTGCCCATCGTCCTCGACTGCGGTACCGCCAACGAGACTAATCTTAAGGATCCCTTCTATATTGGTCTGCGTGCCCAGCGCCCTTCTGTTGCCGACCAGCAGCAGTTCATGGACGAGTTCATGGAGGCTGTGAACGATGTCTTCCCTGAGATGGTTGTCCAATTCGAGGATTTCGAGACCGAGAAGGCCTTCAACTACCTCACTCGCTACCGCAACAAGTACAAGTGCTTCAACGACGACATCCAGGGAACTGGTGCCGTTGTCCTGGGAGGGTAAGCAATTTGAAATTCCTCCTGCCCTGTAAACTATTTTCAGTTTCTAACCCCTTTCCTCTGTGTAGATATATCGGGGCAGTCAACCTGTCTGGTGTACCCCTCGATGAGCAGCGTCTTGTCTTCATGGGAGCTGGATCTGCCGGTGTGGGTGTCGCCAAGCAGTTGGTCGAGTACTACACCCGTCAAGGTCTCACCGAAAAGGAGGCCAAGGAGAAGTTCTGGCTGGTCGACACCAAGGGTCTCGTGACCGCTGACCGTGGTGACCGTCTCGCCGAGCACAAGAAGTACTTCGCTCGCAACGACAACAACGGCCACCAGTTCCGTACCCTGGAGGAAGTCATCGAGTACGTGCGACCTTCGGCCCTGGTCGGTTTGACCGCCACCTTCGGTGTCTTCACCGAGTCTGTTGTGCGCGCCCTCAAGGCATCCGTCGATTCTGGCGGTGTTGGCCGACGCCCCATCCTGTTCCCCCTCAGCAACCCCCTCACTAAGGCCGAGTGCACATTCGAGCAAGCCATTCAATGGACGGAAGGCACTGCCATCTTCGCCTCTGGTTCTCCTTTCCAGCCCCTTTCTCTTAAGTCGAGCGAAGGATCTGTGACGTACCACCCCAACCAGGGCAACAACGTCTACGTCTTCCCTGGTCTGGGCCTGGGTGCTATCCTGGCCAAGGCTACCCGGATCACCGACGACATGGTGTACACATCTGCTGCATCACTGTCGGAGACTCTGGATGCCGAGGAGGTGGCCAGCGGACTGATCTACCCCAAGATTGAGAGAGTCCGTGAAGCCAGTGTCGTCGTCTGCCGTGAGGTGATGAAGGCTGCCCGTCGCGAGGGCGTCAGCGCTCTCCCCGAAGAGCAGTGGATTGAGTGGGAGGAGTGGGGTGACGTCGCTTTGACTAAATGGATTAAGGATCGCGTCTACGATCCCCTCAAGTAGAAAAGCATGGTTGGTTGGCCACGCATGGCGTTAATGGTGTGTGTATTCTTTTCGTCGGACCAATCTTTTGGCTGGTTTAGTGCCTCTACCTCTAGGGAGAGAGAAGAGGCTTTACACGATATCCCGGTTACGATTACGTCTTGGTGACGCATGGTTCGTCACCCGGCAATGAGCCCTGAACAGCTCGGAGAAGCTATTATGGCATATAATTAGAGCCTCGATAGAGAGGGTATTAAAATAGAGCACCGTCGAATGATGATATACTCAGTCTTTTGTATAGCTTTGCCTGTTCCATTATGAATGATCTTTGTTGTTTACCATGCCAACGACACCTTCAAGCTACAGTCGATTTTCCCATATGGGATTGCTGTGTTCGTCTTACTGAAAGACTGAATTACATAAGAGTCTCATTGGTCCTTCATTGACATTGAGCTTATGGCTGACTGACTAATGTTGGTTCTGTCAGCTTTCATCAACCCTCATTCGGTCTGTTTCAAGAACAGCCTTGATGCCTAAAGTGTCCAATTGCCCGCCTGCCGTCCGTCAATCACAGCTGTCACGTCACGGCTGGGTTATCCTTCCAGCCTCGGGCACTGTATTTCCCCAGATAGACTCCCACACTGCCTGCTCCCGGATCCAGATTTCTGTGGGCCAGTTCCCATCTCGAGCGAACCGCCGTTGCAAAGGGGTGATATATCCGGTATAGTCGCGATGCGCCCTCAGAGCCACACGATGTAGCCTCCGACGTCGCCCTGTCAGTCACCACGGGGGTTTCTCTCCTTCTATCTATCCACCAGCTGCAAGCAGTATATGGTTACTTTGTACGTAATTTTTGCCGCAGGCAATGGCTGCGCTCGCCATGCGTGCAGCCTCTCTCTCTCTCTCTCTCTCGGTCCGCATTCTCTCGGCTCGCGACTCGGCTTTATTGCTCCACCACGCGGAGATCTCATCCCACGCCGTAACCAGGATCCGTTAGCTCATTGCTTCCCCAGATGCTGGGCACCACACCGCATACACTATCTAGCCTATCTGCGCGGGTTTATTCCCCAGGTTGGTTTTCTCATACAAACTGCTCGGCTCGTGGCCAATCTCTCTCTATTTCACTCGCCGCGTCTATTTCTCCCCCCCGCCGTCTCATTCTGGTGCCCTCTCCTCAGGAACCGGTTTTTGTTTCTTTCCTTGGCTCGACTGCACACAGCCTGGCCCTCTCCGTCTCGACTGCGCAGTTAGCAACAGTTACATTTATTGACTAGGTAGCGGTGGCAACATCCCGCCCCCCCCCCTTCAGTGTCTATCGGGTGCCGGCTTCCGCACCGGGCCGGTCCGCTCCGGTAATACTCCGCGAACGATGGCGGCGGATGACAATCCAGAGAAGCCTGCGGGGGACAAGCCCGCGAAGGACTCGGGCTCGGCTTCATCATTACATAGTCGCGGATCCAGCGAAGACAATATCGAGGCAACCACGGAAACAGCCGGCATTGAACGCGACGCTGAGGAAAAGTCTATCCAGGTGGCCCCTGAGTTGCCACCGCCGGTCGGCAATGCTGGGAGTACGCTTGGCAAGGGCGAAGGTGTGGAGGATGGAGAGGCCGCTGTTTCCCGGACTCGGTCCAGGGGTGGCTCGTCGACGCGATCAAGAGCCTTGAGTGTGGTGCCGAGGACGCGCCGAAGGGGGTTGTTCGCGCAGTTGGCTCTGGTCCCGGAGGTCAATCGTCCCTATGACTATTCTGTTAGAGTCAAGTGGACCATCACCATCTTCGTGGCCATTGCTGCGGCGGCGGCTCCCCTAGGATCGGCCATCTTTTTCCGTAAGTAACAGCTCTACTTAGTGGTCGCGCTGTGATTTGGGTGAGTACGTTACTGGCGGCATGGGCTGACCCGTTTTATCTTCAGCTGCACTGCCCGCGATAACGCGGGACTTCGAAGTTTCGTCCACGATCGTCAACTTATCGGTCGCCTTTTACATGTTGAGCATGTCCATCTTCCCACTGTGGTGGTCGTCTTTCTCCGAGACTCTGGGGCGCCGGACCATCTATCTCGTCTCCTTTGCGCTTAACGTGGTATTCTGCCTCATCGGCGGGTTCAGCGTCAACATCGCCATGCTCATCGTCTTCCGAATCCTCGCCGGCGGCGCGTCCGCCAGTGTGCAGGCGGTTGGCGCGGGCACCATCGCCGATATCTGGGAGCCCAGGGAGCGTGGACGGGCTATGGGCATGTTCTACCTGGGCCCGCTGATGGGCCCGCTCCTCGCGCCCATCATAGGGGGCGTGCTGGCCGAGGCGTTCGGCTGGCGCAGCACGCTGTGGTTTCTCACCGCCTTCGGCGCCGTGGTCTTTATCCTGATCCTGTTCGCCCTGCCCGAGACTCTCGCGTCGACAAGGAAGAAGCCTGAAGTCGCTGTTGATGTGGGCGGCCGTGATGGCCCGACGCACGGTGCTGCCGAGGGAGCCGACTTGACCCGTGTGTCGACGACCCGGTCCGTCCAGGTGCGGACCAAGCAGATGGGCCGCTGGATGAAGCGCTGCTTCCTCGACCCCCTGCAGGTGGTGACCTACCTGCGCTTCCCGGCCGTGGCCATTACCGTCTACTATGCGTCCGTCACCTTCGGGAGCCTGTACGTGCTCAACGTCTCGATCCAGTCCGCCTTTTCCGAGCCGCCCTACAGCTTCTCGTCCATCATCGTCGGCCTGCTGTACCTGCCCGGCTCTCTCGGCTACTTCATCGCCTCGCTGCTGGGTGGTCGCTGGATCGACCGCATCATGATCCGCGCGGCGGAGAAAGCAGGACGGTACGACGCAGCGGGTAAATTGGTCTATCTGCCCGAGGACCGCATGCGCGAGAACGCCTGGATCTCGGCGACGCTGTTCCCCGGGGCTCTGATCTGGTACGGCTGGTCAGTCCAGAATGGCGTCCACTGGATCGTGCCGGGGATCGCCAACTTCTTCTTCGGGCTGGGGAGCATGCTAGTCTTTAGTGCCGCCACCACCATGCTGACCGAGTTCATGCCGCGGCGCAGCAGCAGCGGCGTCGCGCTCAATAACTTTGTGCGGAACATCTTCAGCTGCACGGGTGGCGTCATCGCCCAGCCCCTTATCAATGTCATCGGCCACGGCTGGCTCATGACCATGCTCGGCCTCCTCGCGTGGGTGAGCGGGAACGTCTGCATCTGGCTGCTTAGGAGGAATAGCCAAAAGTGGAGGGCTCAGATGGACAAAGCGTTGAATAAGTAAAAACAGCAGGGAAAAAAGCGACGCACGTGGAAAGGCTCGATCTCATCCATAATAAGCAAGGAGATGAACCGTTGGTGGAAAAATCAAGTCCCTGGCAAAGCGAAATGCACTTGAAATATCTTGATGATGGCGGTGATGGATGGTGGAATGGGATTTGTAGTTAGGTGTATGGCTGACACTGCATTACGATAAGGGGACGCGGCGTCCCTTTGTATATGCATGACTGGATGGAAAGAAAAGAGTATCTTGAAATAATACTGCCAAGTGTATAATAATTATCATCCGACCAAACAAACGCTCTGTTATTGTGTACCTCGCCGCCCTACAACTGAGCCATGTATACGTATACTCTCTCAACTTGCTCTTGTCTATCTCGACTGTAAGTCCGGCACAAGTATATATTTATTAGACTTGAGCCTTTCCACAAAAGACTCAGCAATGCAAGGAAGATCGCAGCTATATACTGCCACGAAGTTAACGAATAAACCCTTGAATTTTGTTATTTAACTGACACATTAGACACTATCACACACGCCTGCTTCTGCTTCAAATAGCTCCTTCATCGTTTCGCCATCCACTTCCCATCCATCCTGCAATGCGCCACTCCTGTCTATATACCTTCGCTGGGGATACTCCAACAACTTGTGACCGAATATTTCATCGTCAACGAACGACATGATCCACACCACAGAAATGCACAGGGTGATTATCAAGACAAAATCTCAACGCTAGACATAGCACCAAGCCCCAAAAGGGGGGAAAGCAAAGAAAACCCCAGGGCATAATATCTGCCAGAGAAGAGTGAGGGCAAGGAACCGAAAACAGAGAAACGTCCCATCTAGTGTTATCAATGCGCAAGCCCCTGAACACGCAATAGAGAGAGGGCTAAAGAAAAGCAACGATGAGAGGAGTAACTTGCGAGCTGCCTTCCTGCGGTGCTTCCGCATCTAGCAAAGCACAGTAGGGGGAAACAAAACGCCCGTCGTGTCGTCGTTTTGCCGTCGGGGTGGTATATCTAAATAAGAAACGGCCGTTATAATCTTTCAAAGATGTTGTAGGTGCTGAGGGTATTGTGTTGTTGGTAGGTTGGATAGCAGCACGGGTCACACCATATATGAAATCTAATCAAATATGCATAAAACTCCGTTTCGTGACTCATTGCGTTGATGATAATGCGTAGCTCGCGTCTTTGGAGATGAGCTGTTTCCATGGTTCGGCCATTTCCTTGGTTTGACCAAACGTATGGTATGTGTACCTTGGGCATAGGAAGCCACACTTAGGCGTTGCCACAGAATTCCATCGCCTTTGTAGTATCACATATGTCGTTTTATTGTTGCCCGGGGTGATGGCCGACGGCGCCATTCTCAAATCCAGGTAAGACACCGCCACTGATCTCGGCCCATTCCCAATCCAAAGCTGTTGGCAATTGCCACAGGTCTTGGGGCAACAAAGGTTGAAAGCCGCCTACGGGGTTCTGCATGGGTGGCGAAGGGAGCGCCTGCCCGAACCCTGTCAGCTCCGCGAAGTTGTTGAAGTCGGGCGTGTCGTAAGTTGGACCTGTGCTGGGGTAGTCCTGAGGCCAGCCATCCTGCCCGTCCCGCGGCGCCTGTCCGTTCGATGACGCAGCGGTATTCATAGGGCTGTACTGGTTGCCTGTCGAGAAAGTACCAGGAGATGACTGTCCATAGCCCTGATTGAAATGCGATTTCGGGGTGGCTGCAGACGACGTGGGTCGGGGTGTAGTGGTGGCTTGCGCGTTGTTGTTGGAATTGCTGGGTCGAGCCGGATCATGGCTCTTTCTCTTCCGCCGTGTTGGCCCCTCCTTCTCCATCTTGTCAATCACCACCTTGGCAATGCGCTCAAACTCCGAGCAGACACCGAGCATCCGGTGTACACCGCCCGTCTCTGCCTCGTGGCCCAGGGTGGATAAGAAAGTCACCACCATGTTCATGAGTTTGGCGTCAGACCTGGCGCGAGGGTCCACGGGGTTCTGCAGGATGTTCCCAAATAGTGTGACGAGAGCCGTAACCGGGAAGTATAGAACGAGCCTGATATAGTTAGCAAATGGGATTACAGATCCGGGCAAGAACAACCTGACTCACCATACAACCTGGTAGTCGCCTTGCGGGACATATTTGAGAAGCGAGATGGTAGCTCTTGCAGCAGACGCGCACAGAGCAGCCGATGAGAACACCCTAGGATTGAGCGGTTTAGTATTGAGACCCTGAATCGCGTAGTTGGATAGGCGGTTGGTCCAATAACCCCGATGGACCGACATGCGGTGAATCGTCGTCATGCAGTTGTAGTAGGAGAAATGCAGCATCACCACATGCAGTATGAGCGGTGTGTGCGAAGCTTTGATGTCGTGTTCGGGCCGGAAGTCAATAGGGATGTTGTCTTTCCAATCCTCCAGTTCCTTGTCAAGCTCGCCGATAGTCTGCAACAACTCGCCCTCTGACAGCTTCTGTGCCTTGACCGAGTACAGGCGTTTGTATACGCGACTCTCGACGGTGGTTAGTTCGCACATGACTCGGAACAAGTTCATTTTGCCCTTGCCGTCAGCCAAGGGAATGTTGCCGATGTTGTCCTCTGGATCGGCGTCTGGGAGTTCCACGTTCATGTCGTCGTCATCCTGAGCTGGCGGCCGTCCAGAGCGCAGACACAGGTCCTTGTCCAGCATGTAGGCAATCCAGAATACTCGTTTCCTCTGCTCGATCTCAACTGGGTTGAGGTTGAACCCACTGCCACGCTTGTGTAGGCCGATCGTGTGAGCCAATCTGATTGCTGCTGCAATAAGGAGGAAAGAAGGTTGCGGGTTCGGCGTCCCTTGCATGAAAGAAGCCATGCCACACAGAGCTTGGACGCTCAATAGATCCGTATTACGCATCGTAAGCTCCGGGAAGACCGCCATGGCATTCTTCATGTAGGCCCATGCTTTGCTATCCTCCTCTTCCGGCACCAGCTTACTCATGACGCGGAGGCGGTGTGCTGTAGCCAACGCGACATTCAGACTTGCCCACCATCCCGAGCCTTCATAGGGATCATTCGAGTATTGCCGCTCTACCAGGTGCATGAATGTCGGTTGGTGGAACAGCGGGAACATGCAATTGAAGTTCTCGAAATAGTCTTTGAGCAGGGATAGGGCCTCGGGCTTGGGCGGCAGGGGCCGGAAGACTCTCCGGTGGAACAGGTCGCTAAAAATCTCCGGCTTCCAATGATTCCATTTGTGGTCGTCAATGGAAACTTCCGAGATCATCTCTGAAAAGGAATTATCGCCGGTCTTCTCGTTCACCCATTGGATGCCCTTTGGCGAGAAGATGGAGAACCCTGATGACGAGCCAATATATCTCGTCTCGCCTGATTGGTTAGTGACCAGAGAGCACATCATCTCGGACAGAGCTTCAACATCGTCGCCTTTCTTTTTCTCTGGTTCCTTCTCCCTTTGCCTCTCTGAGGGCGCAAGAGAAGGCCTCCTTCTATCATCATCTCGCAGAGGTTCAGGGGATGTAAGTGAGCTCTGAGGAGTCGATGCAGCGTCGTTTTGACCAGAAGTTGCTTGCGATGGTGAAGTGGGATTTGACTGGGCAGCTTGTGAGGCTTGTCGCGACTGCTGAGCCTTTTCCGCCAATCGCTTCTCCAATGTACCCAGATCGGTTGCTTCGTCATCCTCGCCCAGCAAGCCTTGAAAGGGGGTTTTTGTCAGCTCTCAGCAAAGATCATGTATGACGTGTGGGTGAAACCCCGCGGTGGCTAAAGCGGTCGCACAAGGCGTTGTAGCTGAACCCCGGAAGCAGGCTACTTACCCGATAATCTCAACAGGCTTTCCATACGACCCAAGCGGTTTTCCAGGCCTTCAATATACTTTGCGCTGTCAGGAAAGAAACGTAAGTGTCAGACTCGTCTCAGCTGTTGTGGGCTTGCTCTCTGCAGGCAAGTGCGGAACACTTACCCTTTGGGGGGGTTTCTTTTCTTCTCGACTTGGGTGAAGACGCAATCCGTCTTGTAGTTGATACAGTGTGTGCAGGCCGGCAGCTTTCCATCGCACTTGATCTTCTTTTTCCTGCACATGTCACAAGCCTATGTACGATTGGTGTCAGCTCCCGAGCGTACTAGATTGCGCCCGCAGGCGCAATGATAAGAACAGTGCAAGGCGAGCTCACTCTTGCGATCCTCCTGCGCTTGGCCTCGTTTTCGTCGCCCATCAGCGAGCTGGGGTCGAAGCCCATCTGCAGGTCTGGCGGCATCACCGGCATACCGTCATGGAGGTAAGCTCCGAATATCTGGGGCGGCTGGTTCGCCAATTGCGGAGGGTGCATTCCATGGACGTGGAAGCCCCCCGGATCGACTCGTAGGTGATCCATCATAGCTCAATGTAGCTGCGGGACAGGCTGAGTGCGGGTTTGGGTTTTCGCGATATATATATATATATATATGTGTGTGTGTGTGTGTGTATGTGTGTGTATATATATCAGATGTTATTGTCGTTTTCGTCGTCGTTGTCTGCGTCGCAAATAAGGGCGTCGACGGTTGCAAAATAATGTAAGGTGCCGTCCAGATTAGCTACGAAAGTGGCGGCACGGCAGATGGGTAGGTTGACAAATGCTTAGGAAGTAAACTGGGCTCCTGTCATGATGGGAAATCGTGGACGGGGAATATGGGACACTTGAAACTAGTCCGATCGATAGGGTATCAAGGTATATACTAGTCTCTAGGTTGGGATAATCAAACGAAGCAAAGAAAAGGTAAGAGGGAGAATGGAAAGAGACCGCCCAGTACGTTAGTCAGTCAGTCTCCAGGAGTCCAGGTCCAACCAAGTCCAGGTTCCGGTTCAGGTTCAGGTTCAAGTTCAGGTTCAGGTTTAGACAAGAACAGCAGCAGGCCAGCGAGCGCGGGTGTGTGGTGGTCGTAGTAGGCAGCAGTACTAGTAGTACAATTATAGGTGGTCGTAGTAGAAGAAGGTAGGAAGGTACATGTAGGTATGTAGGCAGGCGAAGGTAGGTAGGCACAAGAAGGGTCCCCCGGGGTTCGGAGGCACGGATAGCAGATTGACATCAAATACCTAACCTCTAACCTGCCTGCCCTGCTGCCCGTCCCTCCCAAGCAAAAGCTTCCAGGATGGGAGTAGGTGGGGGGTGGGCTGACGCTTGAGATTCAATGGTCGAGGAACCGACAGCTAAAACAAGCTGCTACGCGCTATTCGCTGTTCTTGGGTCTTGGTAGGGGCAGGGGGTGAGGGGGGGCGACTAGTGGTACTGCGAGGGGCTTAAGCCGAAGAAAGGCTATGTGATGTACAGTAAAGCCCCAGTCTCAAGATGCAGCTATGCCTCTTCTCGCTTCCAACGGTCTTCTTATCGCCGTCCAGCCAGTCCTAACCTTACACCTAACCGGTTAGGTAGTGGTCCACCTGCAACCTTTTTTAAGTTATCCCCGCTGGCGAGTCGATTCGATTCGAGTCGCGTGTTCGCGTGGGCTTCTTTTTTTTGGTCAGGCTGCTTGCTACTTGCTGCTTGTACGTTTTCTGTCCTGCGACTCCTGCAACTCCTGCAAAGCTGCAGCACTACCGAATGTACGTTGATCAAGTACTTTACTTACAGTACATGGAGAATTCCCCTACGACTACCGGATGTAGATTGCGCTAAAGGCCATGCGAGACAATAACGGCTTTTAGAGAGTCAGACTTTTTTGTCTTTCCCAGGGATGCGAGACCCCTACCTCCCCTACCTGAGGAGCCATGACAGTTGACTATGCGCCGCCTCCTGCTCCTCCTGCTCCTCCTCCTGTCTTGGTGAAGCGACTAAACCTGAAATATGAGGGAAATGCAAGGTAACCTTCTTTACATCACACATGCCGCAATACTCGGTTGGGCTGGGCGGCCTCCGTGAAAAGGGAGACATTTTCTGCAGTTGCTGATTCGTAAGCCAAACCGGACCTCGTTCGGAACCTGAAAACCCTCCTTGACCCCGGCCTAACGAAATGCAATGCCCACCAGAGCCCGTGATGCGGACGGGACCACCTGGCCGTTTGTTGATGGACGACTGGCCCCAGGATCGAACCAACAGACTTAGGTAAATATGTACATCTCTCTCTCTATAGATATATGAATATATATATATATATATATATATATATACGCACTAATGCATTCTAATTTATGAAGCTATGCTTAGCTCATGAGGGCCATCAACGCTGACTACAGCCCTCTTGATACGACTTTGGGCGATTCGCGTATCGTTCGAGATGCAACGTTGATGCAATTGATGCCTTGTACGGAGTACTCCAGAAACTCTAACGGGATCCTCGGGATATCGTTCCAGTGCCTTGGCATACCAAAAGAAATGGGCAGTCCATTACTTCGCCAAACGCCAACGCCTAGCAAGACTTGTGTATTGCCTCACGACACACCTTGACCTGTTTCTTCTGGTCTCTCTGTCTCTCTGTCTCTCTGTCTCTCTATCTACCTCTCTCTCTCCTCTTCGTTGTAAGATTATGCACGCATGCACCTATGTATGTCCTCATGTACCGCATCATGCAGATTTGGTCGGTTCAAGATATCTTTGGAATTTAGTCATGCACTTCTGCCATAAGTCAAGCCAAAATTGGAGGGTTGCGCAGGTCGTTCGTCCAACGGCAAGCCGGCACTTTGGTGCCAAGTCCGGATTCCGGTCGTCTCAGGCACTTGGTCCAGCACTGCACCAACTACTCCCTCGCCCAGTACTAGCAGCACTGGTTAGGAATCAATCAGAAATAGGGACACTGCGGGTACTTAGATCATCTGAACTTTTCTATCTCATATTTTGCTCCTCTCGCCCCCTCTTCTCCTCCTGCCTCCAGGTTATTCTTTCTTTGACTAGTTGATCGATGGTCCGTATCCGTTAAGGATCTCGTCATTCACCCGACAGAACTTGAGATGATATACATGCCCTCACGACGACTCGTACGAACACGGGGGCAAAGGAGATGATGAAAAAAGGAAGGGATGCCCAAACGGCTCGCGTGATCTGCAGATGCATACCACATAACGGTGATACTACAAACCCACTCCATCACAAAGTCCCAGCAAATGGTATTCACACCCAGAATCGCTCACAAATCGTTCGCCGACATCCCAGTCCCGTGTTTGGGAATTGATATAAGGTTAAAGCTTGCCCCAGTCTCGTGTGACTACCTCCACTAGCCGGCTTCATCCGACCTCGTTTGTGTGTGACCTTGATCCTAACTATAGGTTTGTGTTTCCCTAAGGGATACCACAGGACAAGCTTGTCAGCCAGCCCTGCGGTCCATCCGTTGTAGGTCGGTGGTGTGAGTCTGGCTGAGAAGCGCCGGGCTTGTTTGCAGTAGATCACCTTGACAGCTTCGGTCCCTTTCTCTATCTATCCGAGGAAGAGTAGAAAACTCATATTTGACAAGTCAAACGGCAGTTGAAATCCATGCGAATGACGATTTGTCACTCCGTGCCTGAGCGGTCGTGTGGTGTGGGTGCAGGTGGGTTCGGGGGACGGGTTAACCACGCCCTTGGATGTTTCATAATCGTCTCGAAATCCATCAAATCTGAGCGATGAAGGCTGACAACCCCCGACAGCATCACGAACCATTGAGCGCAATGCAAATCGAAACGTGGCAGGAGATTGAGACATCGGTGTTTGCATAGATAGATAGTGACCAGCAATCACCGTGTAGAAACGTCATTCGCTCGCTCACTCATGTTCTTCAAAGGCAGCTATAGTTTGTTTGCCCCCCGTAGATTTGGGGATCATTATGCTTTAGATTATTGAGATCGTAGGCACAAGCACCGGTTTTCCTCATACCTGTGAACTGCATCCGGTCTTCCATCTACCGCAGATGGCTATGTACAAAGAGATTTTTCTGCCCGCAGCCGGGGCAGCGCAACAGCGCCCAAACAGCAGCGGATCGCTAATTCTCTCATGATTCTTCACTAAATATTCAAACATTAAGAACGCCGAACCCGATGCTGTTGCGCATATCGACACCATGGTCAGTAAGCCAAGTGGTATCAGCTAAAAGTCGAAAAAGGTATAAAAACAGGGTAAGTCAAGAAGGGGGGTTCGGGGCGAACGAAAAGGCCCCTTAGATTTCTTCCGTAAATCTCGAGGCTGAGCCATGGGTCCGATTGGAGCCGTCTTGTGACGGGTGTGAGCGTCCGAGTGGATCTCGACTCGGCGGCTCCAAGTTTGTCGGACTGAAGTTTCCCGTTTCCGTCTGCGCCTTTCGGGCAGGTCCCTCATGAAAGACGGGAACACCGCTTTCGGGCCGCATAGGGGAGCCCAGAGCCAATCTGGGCATCCCGGGTCCACCATAGACACTTTGCGTTTGCGAGTCTCGGTAGGATGACTGGTCGCTCATGATAGTGTCACGACTGAAAGGCTCCGAGTATCCATCCCCGCCATAGTGCAAAACAGAGGGAAGTTTCCTGCCTGAAACCTTCTGGAACCCCTTTTCGCCGCCCTCGGCAGAAACGTCGGTACGGTTAGAGTATCGTTTTTGGCCGCCCGTTAAGTTTGCCAAAGCAGATGGGATGGCAAACGGGATGGACCTTCGCTGAGCCATTGAGCTATTGGCGGTTGGCGGGGGGTCAGCAAAGGGGTTGTCTTTGCTACCAGCGGCGGCCGCGCCCGTTATCAATCCGCGGGGGCCGTTGCCACTGTCTCTCAGTTTCAGAGCGTTCTGGCGCTTCTTCCATCTCAAAAGCATGAGAGCAAGAACAAGCATAAAGGCAACGCCGGCAACACTGCCGAGGACGCTTCCTAAAACAGTCCCCGGCGGCATCGAGGGGCCACCAGATGATCCGGAACCAGCATCATTCGATGAAGTCGGAGTCGCCGAAGGCGCAGAACCGGCAGTAGACCCATCACCGCCGCCTCCGTCCAAGATTCCAACAAAGCCACCATCGTCATTACTGATTGATGTTGTGTGCGCGGGTGATGGCGAAGGAGATGGTGATAGTGATAGTGATGTCGATGCAACAGCGGTTGATGAGGCAATCGAAGCTGCTACAAAATCGGAAGATTCAAGAGTTGTTGTAAATGAAGCATTGAACAAGACAGTACCAGACGAGTTGGGAAGGGTAGATGTGGTGAGGTTTGCTTCCAGAATCGGCTTCAAAGTGGCCGTGCCATTACGAAGGAGTGATGTCGGCGACGGTGTTGAAGAAATAACAGCTGTGGTGAGTTAGATACATGCGCCTGAGTCACTTGTTTGAACGGCACTGTCATGGGGGATGCACTTACGTTGTGTTGTCGGTGTGGTTGTGGTATTTCTGGTGGCACCGGAAAAGGATGGGAAGGACCCAGATGAAGAGCCCGAAGGCAAAGGAGTGGACGAGATCTTGGCATAAGATTCAACAGTGGGAAACGAAGGTGACATGGAGAGCGACGCCGAATTGTCTAACTCTGGCGACGGTGTTGGCGTCGGGATGGGAGTTGGCAGTGTATCAGCTGCAGCATCGTCGGTGGTTGCAGCGACGGCTACCTTATGGTCGGGAAGCGCTGAAGGTCCGTTCGGAGGTACAGAGTTGGCTGGCGGAGGAGGGGCGACAGTCGAGAGGCTGACGGTCGCACCACTGCCATCAATTATCTGGATAACGTCGACGGTTTGGACGATATGCACGACTGAAGAATCGTCGGCGGGTTGGGCTTCCTTCTTGTCTAGCGATTGGTGTGATTGTTGGTGCAGGTGTTGGTGTAGTCTCTTGTGGTGATGGGAACGAATGTGGTGGTGGTGTGGTGAGTGTTCGTGTTCGTCTGAAGTAGAATGAGTGTCGCCCCGGGCCTGAAGGAGTGAAGACCCCGAGACTGATTCGGTCATCGCGCTCTGTGGCGGTGAAATATGGGAATACGAGACACCAGTGAATGAGTGTTCTGGATTTTCTAGCGGGTGCGCAGTCTGAGCTGGCTGACTCGCTGGGTCCTCCTTTGGAGAGAGAGTGTGTGTGTTTGGCTGAGTGTTGCGCTAAGATGATGTCGATCGGACTTCGCGGATTTCCATAATGGTATCAAACCTCCTTTCTTTTTTGATTCCTCGGATCGTGATTCGAAACAACTTTCCAGTCCTTCTCTTATTCTTATTTTCTTCTCATCCACACACACATCAGATCCTGTTTGGGGGGTTAGGGAGGTGAGAAAGGGCGGGCGCGCGGAGACTCTGTCACCACTTTGAACGAATGGACGGCGGACAACAACAACCAAAACGAAGGGAAGAAGAGGGAAAAGAGCTTCGATCGCAACGATGTAGCTCGGGGCTCCGTCCTCTTTGATAATATGTGTGAGATTGATTCTGACTTACCCTACCGCTGCTACTGCGACTCCCGACTCTACTGTAATTAAAATGAGCGAGGCTTTTCTCCACGAGAGCGCCGGCCATGGGTCTGCCAAGGTGGGCATCGCGACCATCTTCCCAATTTCGCTTGAGATTTCGAACAGGGTATCGGCCTGCAGACTGACCAATCACCGCCGACTCGCAGGCACTCGGCCAAGACTCAGGGCCAAGAGAACAACATTAAACGGAGACAGAGACAGGCTCATGTCATTGGTCACTACTACCATGTAAAGAAAAACAAGGGATCTGAGCAAACAACCGAACTCACGCTATCCAGCGGTTTGTTTGGCTCAACTCAAAACATCCATCATCCATCGACGGCTTTGCTGCTTATGCCTTCTGCATGCTCGGGCCCTGTTAAACTGTGTCCCACTTGTCATATATCTCATCGCCTCGATGCTCCGTACTATGCTGCGTACTGCTCCACGCCATGAGTCCCGCCATGTACGACACAGCCTCAGCACGCAGAATGGCAGCGAATTAGAGGAATTAGAGGAATTACCTAGATGGATGGTGGATGGTGGGTGCGTACTCGTCGTACCGTGTTGTGTGTGTGTGTACACGTACCGTATGTTTCGTGGTCAGTGGGGTCGGGCTGGCCTGGGTGGTGGCCTGGTACAGTAGGTCTGCAGTCTGCAGTCTGCAGTCTGGTTACTTTGGAAGTGGACGTGAGGATAAAGATAATGGGCTCGTAGCCAGGATCGTATCATAGCTCCAGGACTAGGGGGGTCCCTAGTAGAGTAACACCAATCGGTGGATTACTTTTTAGAGTGCCAGGGGACGAAAACAGAAGACTCAGGCTGATTAGTGCAGTATGTATGTACGTAGTAGTATGCATGTACATGCGTCGCCAGGCACGAGGACTCATTGCAATTTAGTTCGGCGCCAGTTTCTTTAGTAGATGGCTGTTGCGCCGGCGGTTCGTATTATGTTTAGAATAGCATGCATTTCTCCTCGTGTTTGGTCCGCGCCAATGCAGGAACACAACTGCGGGTGCGTCCTGCTGCATCTGTCTGTCTGTGTCTGTCTGTCTGACTATCTGTAACACCGAATTCGATTATGAATTCTGCATGTCGACCTTTATCGTGAGTCGCGGGCATACATAATGTAGAAAAGAATACGACAATGTTGTCCAGTCTCCTGTTGCTGTCCAAACCTTGCATGGTTCGTCTGCGGCAAGCAATGCCCTGCGATTATTGATCTCGATTTGGGGTACGATCGCTGGTCCTCATTTCGAATCCAAAATGCCGGCCTTCGAATTGATTTCCTTTCAGGGTATATTTGGTCGTCGATTTCTCCTGTACGTCATGATCGACAAGTGAATAGGATCGTATAACGGCCTTCAAAGTCGTCACTAGCCCAGATGCCTGGCACGCATGGCTCGCTGATGCCATTTGGAAATTGAGGGAGAGTTGCCAAGAGGTAAGAGGGGAGACAGACCCCAATGCCCCCATAAGCCCGCCCGCCATTCTACATGTAGGTAGGAGTTTTCGGCTTCCGTCTCAAGCAGCCGCCGGCCCCATTTCATTTTTGGGGGCGGCCGGGCTAAATCTGTACGCCCTGCTCCTGCCCTGCTAAGTACCTACTGACTGCAATCAGTCCGTCCTCCTTGAAGCAGCAGCCAATGTCATCTGTCATCTTCCTATTTTCGGCAGCAACAGCTGATTGAACGAGAAACAATCTATTCGACCACCGTACTCATGTAAGTCGACGCAAAGAAGTAAAGGATTGGCCAGCCTGACACACAATTTGCAACCCGGTAGTAATTCTATTTACGCACACTCAATGGACGTGTTTTTCAAGATGGCGGCTTACGCGGCACCGCGGTTCTCGCCGCGCCAAATAGGAAAACCAATAAATGACCAACACCAACCCAGTGGCTTATGATGGTCGATGTCGGCTATGTGATAGCCGTCGTGCTGCTAGATCTTGTCGCTTAGAATGTCTATGTACCTATCATAGATGCCCAGCCCCCTAGAACACTACACATTGATCTAATCCACAGCAGGCCCGCAAGCCACGAGGTGCTTCCAGCATTTGAAACCACCAAGCCCTATAGCATATGGCCGTCTAGGCTTAGATAACCAAGCCCATTCTTCCTAGCCGCTTCCAGTGGCTGTTTTCCACGATGCCCTTGAAAATTCCAAGAGCTGAAGTGATACGGCATACGGCTAAGTCGCCAAGCTAGCCCCAACTCTTCCAGCTATGCTGACAGAGATCTCGAAGGGGCCTACGAGCGGCTCTATCAGTCAGAGAAAGATTCACCATAATCATGCGGAGAGTAGCAATTGCCGGCCAGGGGAGAAATCCGCTCATGTCACGCCTCAGCAGGGTATATTGATTGGTTGGTGAAGATCAGTAGAATATGGCACTCCTTTTGTGCCTCCATGTCTGGGATTTCGAGAAGAACAACGCCAATACGCCTCCCATGCAGACCCAACAACAACGACTTTAAGCAAATGACACACGCTTCTTCTTCGCTTTGACCGCGTTGCTGCCTGTCAACATGGCTTCTTTCACATCATCGTCGCCCTCGGTGTAGATGAATGCGGGTTTGGTGCCTCGCTTCCTCTTCTTGCGCAGCCCTTCCTTGGTTTCGTCCAGCACGGCCTGCTTTTCCCCTTCCTTCTTCTCGGACTCTAACCGCCTAGCTTCGCGAATTTCTTCCATCTGGCGCGCCTTCATCATCTTGGACTCAATCTCGCCCTCCTTGTCGGCTTGGACCATGGCAAGAATCGTATTCATACTCTCCTGCAAGGCAATCCTGTTAGCAATCGCTCGCATGAAAAGCGCATGGGTGGCGGAAATAGGTAGGCTTACTCGGTCGTCGACAAAGACCTTGCCCTTCTTCCGGCCCTTGGGTTTCTCCACGCCCACCGGCGTGATCATGTTCAGTTTGGGAATATCCAGGTCCTTCTCCGAATAAGTCTTCTTCCTTCTCTTCTTCAGGATGGCGGCGATTGCCTTGGCGTTGGACGGTTTCGACGATGGCGGGGGACCCTTTTTGTTCTTGACTATTCCATCCATTGGCCCAGCCCTCTGCGCCTTGCTGCCGCTGATGCCAGAGCCATTGGCGGCATGCTTGTTCTTTATGGTCTTCGTCCGTGAAGGCGGCATGTTGGGCGATGCGATATGATCTCGAGACTTGGTGGTTGACGATGACGGTCGCAATTCAATCCAACAAAGTCGTTGGAAAATTATTCCAAGTTATCGTTATCGCTCGTTGTACGATAAGGCTTTTTCTTTTCTTTTTTTTTAGCGGGGCATGACCTGAGCCACTAAGCTTAAGGAAGTACGGATCGGATACCGAAAACTGCAAATGCAATTGTCTTATGCACCATGGACTCCAATCCGCGAGTTACGGTTATTTCAAACAACGTTACAGAATCTGAATAGTAGTATACTGTTCTGCGAGAAAGTACTTCAGCGGGATAATCGAAAACTAGCTGCTTGAATGAGTTATAGTTATAGGATTGGTCGTGGACATTTATAGAGAAGTACTTACCTGAACTTAGGCGGGGCATGGGAATTAACTAAGGTCAACAGCCAACCGAAATCGCAGCATTAGAAATTTGATCTCACAAGCGTCATAACCCCCATCCATTCATGACACTCATTCCTGGATAACTACACTCAACTTGAAATACTTAAAACGACGACTGGGCTTAAACATCTCATTGTAGCTCAAACATATTATTGAACATGGGGTCCGACGAAGTGAAGCCCCGTTGGGCGGCAATGGCCCGTGATACCAACGAGACCAAAATCCAGTTGGCCATCAACCTCGATGGTGGGGAGTTCCCTCCTGAGACAGACCCTCGCTTGACGTCCACCGTCGAGGGACATGCAAGCCAGGCAAGCAAGTCGCAGACCATCAGTGTCAGCACTGGCATTGGCTTCTTAGACCACATGCTTCACGCCCTTGCCAAGCATGCTGGCTGGAGTTTAGCGCTGGCCTGCAAAGGCGACCTTCACAGTGTGTTCCCCTGTCTTATTGTATTATTACTCACTGCCCCGCGGATCGGCTGACCAGGGGGTTGTTTCAATAACAATAAAGTCGACGACCACCACACGGCCGAAGACGTCTGCATAGCCTTGGGCTACGCCTTCGCGGAAGCGCTGGGCTCCGCCGCGGGCCTCGCGCGCTTCGGGTCGGCCTACGCGCCCCTGGACGAGGCTCTCAGCCGCGCCGTAGTCGACCTATCGAACCGCCCCTACAGCGTCATCGAGCTGGGCCTCAAGCGCGAGAAGATTGGCGACCTCAGCTGCGAGATGATCCCCCACTGCCTGCAGTCTTTCGCCCAGGGCGCCCGCATCACCCTGCACGTCGACTGCCTCCGCGGATTCAACGACCACCACCGCGCCGAGAGCGCCTTCAAGGCTCTGGCCGTCGCTGTCCGCATGGCTACCAGCAGGGTGGCCGGTAAGGAGGGCGAGGTTCCGAGTACTAAGGGGACCTTGAGCGCTTAGATTGGGTATGTCGCGGAAGGGGGCTACGAGCCCATACTTTATTCATCCTCATTCATAAAGGGGCAAAGTTTTGACAATATACCAATACAGCCCGATCCCTGAAATGATGTTATTCGGTAGTCAACGTTCTGTAATCTGAGTAACTTATACTCCCAGTAGAGAGTACGTCAATGGGCACTGGAACAGCTGGATCAGGAGCGATTGGACTGTAGATGTGCTGGATGTGAGCCACGCCAGGGTTCTAGGCCTTCACCGGAATGTATGGCGAAATAACGTAAATGATCATTGAATACACTGTACTTGATATGTGTGCAATTTCATTGCCACGAGTTCGTATAACTCTTTCTAAGCCCATTGGAGGTTCTATTTTCAGTATTATATTGGGAGCTTCTCACACAACTATCTAGTAATAATCTATTTACATGAACATTAGTTGAAGCGACGACCTACTTGGAGGGTGTTTTATCTCACGATGGTTTAGGCGCGTTGGCGCCATTGGGGCCAGAGGTCAGACTGCTCGGCGATACTTAAATAACCAACGTCTGAATATGATTGGTGATTAATACGCTGAGTGCACGGTATTGCAATTTAATATAACTTCAACTAAGAGGCCTTAAAATTATTGATAGTGGCAGGTTACGAGTGCTAGTATGGGGGGTATGAAGGTAAGCAAAAACCATTGACGCATAAGTTGGGTTTCAATACCGGAGAAACAGTTATCATGTCGCCGGATACAATGCATTCCAAATGCGAACGTCAGTGTCATGAATTAGTTATTAAGTGCTGGGTGATAGAGCTTTTATATACAAAATATGTTGTCTCGTTTTCAGGTGTTATCATACCAGCCCCAACCTTGATACAACATATCCACCTAGCACTATATTGGTCTGGATATTTCGCTTCTCTCCCATTCGGCCGTTTCTCATTCTCATTCATTCCAAATGTACTCTCCAGAACTCTTTGTATTACATGTAGGATAGTTGGACAGTTGGGTGATCGTTTAGCGAGCATAGCCGGTACTAAAGTTGCTGTTATGCTGAGGTGTGTTGTGAGCCAAATGAGGGTTGTGGTGAGGGGTGAAATGAGTGTTGTTGCCGCCCGTCACACCCGGCTCGGGATACGCAGTGTGGCCCTCGTGCTGGGCACCGTAACCGGGTTCTCCGTGCTGGGCACCGTAGCCAGTTTCTGGGTGTTGGGCACCGTAGCCAGCCTCTCCGTGCTTGGGGTAACCGGCTTCACCATGCTTGGGATAACCAGCTCCGGCGGGCTCATGGCCAATAGCGGTCGACTCGGTGTTGTAGCTCTGGCGCACCTGGTTGGGAGTGGTGTGCGCAGGGAGAGCGTTGGGATCCTCCTGCGTAGCAGCCGTGTTCTTCCGCTTGAACAGACCCATGAACTTGCCGCGGCGACCGTAGCCAGAAGTGTAGTTGTTAGCCGGGCTGGGGCCAAAACGAGCTTCCTTGCGACGGTGGCGGACTAGCACAATCTCGACCAAGATGGACAGAATGAAGAAGACCTGGTATATTCATTAGCAGACAATATCTTGATTGGACGAGCATTAGAATATGGGTTAAACTTACAATGGCAACGATTGCGACAGCCAAGCAAGCTGTTTGCATTCGGCATGCTGTTCCGAAAGTGGGCAGCTTAGTGAAGCCATCCTTTGGGCTGTTGGGGTAGTTGCCCGAGGCGCCCTGGCCAAAGACGGTGTTGGGTGAGCCGCTACATCTATTGGCTCCGTTGCGGTTGGCGACTGCAACATAGATGAAAGCCCCGATGAAGGCAACATCAAGTAGGATGGCGACAGACGAAGTGAAGGGGTGCCCGGCGAGACAGCAGAGGAGTAGGAGGCCGGCAAGAGTGTATAACACGCCGGCGCCCGAGATACCTTCAACGGCGCGAACCCATGTCGGGATGGGGATGTTGTGGTCGTGCAGAGCAGCCAGGAAGTAACTGAACAAGGAGAGGATCAGAGCGGTGCAGCAGAATTGGATGCCGCGGATGAACCACTGAAGCGATTTAAGAGCGATTCCGCTTTTGGCTCCCATGGTAGTGACTTCAGGACGTATCGCGGGGCAGCTGTCTGTGTGTTGGTGGTATAGGCGGTATAGGCGACGGGCGCGGCAGGTTGCAGTAAGTATAGCACACAGTTGTTGGGCAAAGTTTAGATAAATTTGAAACTGGAATCATGGAGGGTATCGCGGGGGAGGTGGGAAGCCTTAATAGAAACCCAATAACGATCCTTTCCAAGTTTGCGGTCGCGAGACAAGTGATGAGTGAGGCTTGACGTAGTGTTAGTACGCTTCTAAGCTTTCCAAGCCTTACAGACAAACCCTGCTAGTCTTTGAAAAGTGGAGGGTCATGAAGAGGCAATGACGAATACTGCGAGGCGTGATGTCTGGCCAACCAGGTACTTCTGGGATTTCTGGGATTTCTGGGATTTCTGGCGCTGCCCAGACCTTTGACGACGGTGACGACCTATGTACTAGCCAATGCCAATCAATCAAAGGTGAGAGAGCAGTTTGAGGTAGCCAGTCGGCCAGTCTAGCAGTCTAGCAGTCTAGCAGTCTAGCAGTCTAGCAGTCTAGCAGCAGTCTACAGTAGCTGTCTCCGCGTCTTCCCGTCTCCCCCAACCTGTGATCGATGATGATAAGACTGCCCCGCCACCCATTGACGTATGCGCTCTCCACCCGTTTCAACGATCACCCTAGCCGCCAAGCAAAGGTACGTAAAGGGTCTTTCTGCAGCCGGCACTGGACTGGACGGCTGGACGGCTGAGGCGGATCACCCGCAACCCAATCGCTCTCCAACTTCAACTGATGCACAAATGGGATGGGACTAAATGCCGATGATTGTGCATGCTGGTTTCCAGAAGGGTGCTGCGTGCAATCTCTGGAATGTACCTAAGTATGTAAGAAGGTATGCAGGCTGAGCCACATAAGCCACTTGACCCACCCTCCACAGTTGGGGCTGTGGACAGACTATCTGATATCAAAATCCGAACCTCCCTCCATTGGCAGGTTATTATGGTTGCGGAAGATAGGCACATAGGGTTGGTTAGGCCGGACTCCAAGCCACACTCTAGCCAACACCGCCGGCTTCTCAAATCCGTTTTCATATACCTCCAAATGCCGTCCGTTCCATCGTTCCATCGTTCCATCGTTTCACTCCGCGCCAACGGAAGATCGGATCTGGCATATGTGCCTCTCCGCCTCCTCCGCATCCAGGTCTGTAGCTATCGCCGCTTAAAATAGCCTCGTAGGCAAGAATTCAACATACTTCGAATAACATTGGGCCTGTCATTCGAGCTAATACCGTGCTTAGGTACGACCAGTGGAAGCAACATGAATGTAGCGTGGGCAAGTATTGAAGCTAGAATACCTGTTTTACTTGGAGACAAACACCACAAGAGGTATTGCATACCGAGAGAACGGAGAATTACATCACCGTAGAATGCTTCATGAACAATTCACTGATAACTAACACCAAAAAGCCAACCAAAAATGCCGCATCAGCGCCAATCTAGAACGACCAAGCACAATGGTACCTGACGAACCATAACTTAAGTTGCGACTAAGCCAGACTAACGTAACGGTTTTTGATCATCTACATGTCACGATATGACAGTCCTTATGTCACCTTTGAGGGTTCGCGCCATAACCCTAGCGAGCACACTTGGCATTTCAAGCCATCGATTTGGGACATCATGCTGTATTTCTCATGTCCGGTGTTCTCTTGATGGGCAATGATGAGTTTGCATTTCAGGCTATCTGGTGGGAGTCTCGAAAGGCGATATGACTGCACAACAGCCTGTCTGCGTCGACGCCGCCTCTCTTCATTTCCCTTCAGTTCTCGCAACATCACTATAAACTGAGTGAGCGCTGGATTTGGGCAGAGGGATTTAAAGATGGACTTGACATAGCGCTGTACTAAAGCCCAACCATGTCGAGTCATGCACTTTACTCCATGCTCTCTATCTGTACCCTGAATGCGTGACCATCATCGGTTCAAACCAGGAAACCGGAACAATAAGATATGCAAGCAACCAATCAACCGAGGTACTCCCGCTTACTCTGCCGTGAAACTCTCAAAGCTGCGGTTTGTAGAGCCACCGGCATGTTCTCTGTAAATCAATGCCATGGGCTCAGAAGAACATTGCTTGAACGCCAACCAACGCCTGATAACTCCAACATATAGGCCACAGCGTACTTCTCTGCTGAGGGGTGACGCTTCCTCACAAGATAACCTCCTTGCCACATACCCTCATCGTCTGGCCTTGGACCCGGTTTTGGATGCCTTCTCCTTATCGATGGATCTTTTTATGATGTCATGCAAATCCTCATTGCGGCGCGTGAGCAGCAACACATCATCGGTTGTGATGGTAGATCGTCCCGCATGGCGGCTGAAGCTTTCTAAGTCCTGAGCCACGGTCTCTGAGGAAAACATTAGTATACTTGTACACTCATTGTATGAGGGTGAGTGGGCAGTGGGTGAGTGTATCGGGACCAAAACATGTAACCCGACTCCCAGGGCAAAGGGGAAAGAGGACACGGCATACGGATTTGCGTCCAAACCAAATCCATCAAAGCACCGATGAATTGAGGAGTGACATTTCGGTTTCTGCGCAGAGACTCCTCATCGGCTATTTTGCCTACAGCGAACCACAGGGCTTGCTTGAGACGCTTTCAAGAGATTGGTTAGCAGATGCATTGGCTTGACACCCATTACAACGTCTTCTTCACGAACCTCCTCTTGATTTTCATCAGCCATGTCTGGGGCCGCGATAAATGGGTGTGTACCTGAGGGGGTAGGTGAACAGTTGGGTTGGCGATGTTGGATGTCACGAAGTGTCTTATTGGTGTCGGGTTATGGGGGCATTCAGCTATCTATCTCTTTCCTTACCTTAGGTTAGGTAAGGTTGATGTTGTGTAAAGTGGGGGGCATTTATAGGGACCCTAATTCGACTAGGTAATTCGGGGGTCGCAGCCGCATTTGAGTGGTAACGCGCAGGAACGCGGACGCTCCGGCAGTCGCTGTCGAGTCGCATCTGCTGTCTCCATGCGCCATAAAAGTTTGTATTCGTTTTTTTTTATCTCCCATCAGATTGAATTAAATTGAATTGAATTGGAGCTTCGCTATCAACTTCACGTTGCTGCAATAAACTCCATTGGTGTGATACCTTTGCACTCTTCTATCCTATCTCCCCTAGATTCCCATTTTCATTCTCCCATATATAAGTACATTTCACAAACGCCACGCAACCATTTCTCTGATAACCGTCCAACATCTACCAAACCGAAATCATCATGGCCGAACTTCAAGAGCTCATTGCCCACCTCGGCGACTCGGTACAGAAGCTTTTCGGCCTCTTTGGGATCGCCGGCCAGCGACTGGTTACCAACTCAAAAGCTTCGTTTGGTAAGCAATCAGACTGCCCCTCAAGACGCCGGGCCTGTCTACTACCGCATTGCTATGCGGGAGTAGGCGCTGCTCTGGGCATCTTGGGATATTTATGCTAACACTTAGTTTCACCGACCCAGATGGCATGGACACGAAAATGTGGCTTCGAGTTGTTATCATCGTCTGCGGCTATCTCCTCATCCGGCCCTACCTGATGCAGCTCGGCGCCAAGGCACAGGAGAAGCAGTTCGGCAAGGGCATCGAGGATACCGACAACCAGGGCAAGATCAGTCCGAACGAGCTTCGGGGCGTCAAGCAGGAAATACCCGACAACAGTGATGACGAGGACGGCGCCGCGACCGGTCAGGCGTCCGCCACGGAATGGGGCAAGAAGGCCCGCAAGCGACAGCGAACCATGTTGAAGAAGATGATCGATGCTGAGGAGAAGAGACTGCAGGATCTCCAGGACGACGACGAGGACAAGGATATTGAGCAGTACCTTGTTGGCTGATTATATTATGACTTTAAACGACGCACGGCGACATCCTTCCCAGGGTTAAGCTATGCAATCGCAGAGAAATAAAAATATTCAAAAGTAGTCGGCAAATGAGCAGGCAGTGCCATAACTACCAATTCCCTGAAGTTGCATATTCTTGATTTAGGTGCCGTTTTCTCATTGATCTGCTCTGTTACATATTTGGTGAAACTTTGGACTTGCAAATCTGGGCTTGAGAGCAGACAGGGGAACAGAGCTGGCATACTGCTCATGCGCAGGGAAATTGCTGGGCAGGCTATCTGGGAGTCATCACAGTAAATACAAGAATCAGTAGATTATTACACCATTGCACATGAGGTCCATCGATGCAGCCGCATGTCTCTAACCACGATGTCTTCTAGGATATACGCAGTAGGCCGGAGCATGATTTCTATCAATATTGTTTCTGCTGCTGTTGTAGACAATGGGCGAACGTGCAAACCTCAAGTAACTATTAAGTGAGCCCAGACCGCCAGGATTCCATACGCACTTATGTCTTGAAACCTATCCTTGCTGTTGCCATGGGCTTTTCCCAGGGGCTCTTTATAGCATGTGACCTCGGCCTGCTTTGACTAATGGCTTGGCTACTGTCAGCCAGATTCGCGCATAGGAGCGTCTTCCATTAACTGCATCCAACCCCTTCTATGGGAAAGACGACCCGACGTCGCTCCGGCATCTGGTGGATCAATAAATACATGTATGTGCAATGAATGACATGCTGCACAAGATGTTGGCTCTACCATTCTTAGTACAAAAAGCGACCTCGTTATGGACACTATTGCATCTCAACCCGGGTTAGAACATATTCGACACCCGACTACCTAGGGCCTACTGTACATGGGCGGATGGAAGGTGAATTGTTGGCCTGGGCAGGCGCTATAGCCTTGTTTGTCGTTCTGGGCTTCCATGCGTCCTGTCCTGCGATGGGTGGGTGTTCAAGAGAAACTCCAGAGGGGCCACGTTACTCCCTGAATCTACCAAGGACTGCAGCCGACACCGGCGTCCACAGACTTGGGTTTGTCCATAAATCCAACGCGGCCAACGCGCTTATGGCAGCAAATTACAGGCCGGCTAGCTGGAGGAAGCTGGGCGATCTGAAGATGGCCATGGGTGGTTGGTTCGGATCTGGTTAACAGATTTTGTGGCAGTTTTCTCCCCTGTTTGCTGTGTGCCATCTCTTCACAGTTTGGTTGGTTCGAACTCGACCGCTCGCAAACCAAACAAGAATCATGGCCATAGCATAGGCCTGGCTTGGCTATACCTGTGCGGCTCATTTATATCCGCTTTATCCGCAGCCATCAGTGAACCATGGTCGTCGTCGTTGTGTTGGCTGAAGGGTTTCGTGAACGACCGCCCCGTTGCACATTTCTCCGATTGCTTCTTAGTTGCTGTCATGCGAGGGCGACTACACCGCAGTTGGTGGCGGTGAGGTGTTCGCCTTCAGCCTGTTACAAGCATGCGTACAGGCGAAAAAAAAACATCAGCTGACTGCCAAAGGTCAGTCATATGCCAGCAGAAAGGGCAGATCGCCTTGAGAGACAGTGAACTCTGGATGGAAAGAGACGGGGCTCGACTATTCTCCCTCCTGGTCTGTAATTCGTGGTCGCCTCCAGTACCGGGCGTTTTGTGAGGCAAACATTCTTGGCCACTTCGAAACTGTACGTCGCGGAATCCCGCAGACATCATTTTCCCACCTGTTCTCCTTCTTGCCAACGCCCACTGCAGCACGGCCGATACGCCATGAGGCTGCCTACTTCTTCGCGGCAAACCGTTGCCTCGTCTCTTCTCTGTCTACCCAGTCAACGCCCTTTGTATGGATGGATTAGGACTTGTGATAGCAGCGACGGACGTCTTTCTCCGTGTGAGTACTGGGGGAAATCCTCAGCTCCTTGAGCTATGTGTGGCCATTTGGCTTGCTTCATTCCAGCTGCTGCCACGCTTGAAAAGTGAAGCGCACGAACTTCTATCTGTGATGGCCGATTGTGTCAAGGGGCTGGGAGCATTTACCGATGTGACTGATACAAATTACCTACCAACGGGTTGCCTCTCCAAGAACTCGCAAAAGGGGGAAGGAGCTGACTGATACATGCTCATCCTATCCGCGGCACAGTACTACAGACGCAAAGGACACACCGGCCATAGTAGTTCTTGGCTTTACACGCATCGGGAGTCCGCTCATCTTCGTAGTGGCCGGCGGTCTGCCGATTATGTGGAAAGGAGGCATGGCTCGGATTTCTAGCGAGCCTCGGCAGGGCGTCATGATGTTGTGTTACGGCTTGTTCTTCGGCATAAACGTCTCTACTCGAGGGCGCTGGGTTACGCGGCGTTCAGATGGTCCAACACTCACTGTATTCAGTGAATCTTTCAGCCTTGCGCCATTACCCGATGGATGGTGGCATCCCATGCACCTTGCGATTCACACATCAAGGGTGTCGGATCCCGTCCTAACGGGCGAGCAATCGGCTCCAGGGGCAAAGAGAACATTTTATTGTTGCTTAGCACGACAGATGATACGCGAGAGGGGGGGATTATCCGTTCCCTTTCTTCGTGGTGTGGTTCGGAGCACTCCGCGATGGACAAGAGGCATGTATATGCAACGCGGTATTCGGTGCAGAGAACACAGCGCCGCGCGAGTTCATCAATATCTTATGATATCGCCTTCAACATGGGCTGTGCTGGACTGTCATTCGAGGCTATCAGAAAAGCTCTATCCATCCTGGAAATTTTTGTGCGACTTCATTTGGGTAGCAACACAGCACACCAGCCAGACATGGCACATGTTTGACACAGCTCTGAGGTCACAAACTTGCAGCGTTGTGCGCTCTCCAGCACGATCAGCGCTCATTGATATACAGGGGTGGTTGGACAACAGGAATGGGAATGAGCATATCAGTTTTGGCTGAGCCGTAAGCGACTTCTGGCTAGGCATACACACATATACAACATACATGAAGGTAGGCCCTGACTGGATATGCCGAGTTATGTAAGCCAACTTTCATGTTATCGTTGCATTGCAGGGATGACTTCATAGCTTCCACCATAAGGCGCTCGCTATGGTAGTTGTGGTCGAAACAGTGGGCAGAGTTTTGGATTTTGCTTGTGCTCATGCACAAGCCAAATAATCTCCGTCTTCATGGGTGGGCTGTCGGCATGTGCTAAAGTAAGTATACATTTGTCGTATGCGGCGTTTGTAATGCAGCTGCGCTGTTCGCTGTTCTGTCTTATCCCGCGACGAACGGCCGACCGCTCTTTCAACGACTGTTGATCACCGATCGCCTCTACACGCGGGATGGGGCGATATTCCCCAACGTCTTGCTGTCCACGCCAAGGTAGCCAAAGTATTGCTATCCAATGGACAGTCGGAACAGAATAGGAACTTCGCACACGGTCTTCTGCTGTGCCTTTCCGCGTAATAATTGTTCTCATATATACGTATGTGCAATCTAACAAGCTTCCGAATTGGGTTCTTCCCTCCAATGCCGGGCGCGGGCGCGGGTGTGGAGGTGGAGGTGCCGCTGGGTTGGTGCAACACATGCAATACCGTCTTGACGCCCCGTTTATATCTGGGTGTCAGACCTGAGGAGACACACGAGACATAGCTTGGGGTCTGTTGGCGCGAGGAGGAAACAAGGTCGCGAAGCCAACGGGCTATCGCGGCTCCCTTTTCCTGCATGTTTCTGTCAGCCTAGTTGAATATGACGGGTTGGGCTGAGGTCGCGGAGCCCTTCAGACCCAGACCCAGACCCAGACCCAGACTCCCCGATCGAAGATGGGAAGCAAAACGTATTGGGGGTGGTAGGACTCTATAGTGTCTGGTAGGTCGGAGGGGGGAATCCATACGCAGCCATATGCAGCCACATGGAGACGAGAGCAGTGCTATGACATGGGATATATCGATTTTACCCCTCGGAGGGGTATCGCAGACTCGCAGCTGTAATCCAATTCTATCTAGCCCGCAACCACAAGCCATGCGTTCCATGCAGACCCTGACCTACTGCCTACTACAGATGAGCCACCTGCCACTAACTACATGCAGACATGTCGGTATGCCAGCTATACGTGTGATGGAAATGCCAACACCGTTAAGTACGAGGTTTTTGGGACATCAGCGTGGTCTGTATTATGTGGGAAAGAGGCTTAGGTCGTGTCTAGAAAGCCGCTACGATCCAATCCCGTACAGTAGTGTCGGCATCAGCGTGCGGCGGTGTCCGCAGTCGCTCTCCACTCACTCCTGGGCAGCGTTTTTTTCTGATTCCAACCAATTTGAAGCAGCAGAGGGTACCTAACAACAACGTGCATTGATTGCATTCCGTTGATCCATTGATCCATTGATCATGGATGTGTGCAAGTGTGCGGTGTGCCTTTAGCGCCACGTACGCTGTGTCCCAAGCAGGTGCATCTGATGCCATGCGCAGTGCCACAATGGGCCATTTCGTGCGGCCCGTATGCTGTACTAATCCTGACCTTCATTCGACAGCAGGTCAACCTAGGTGCTAGGTGGCAGAGAATAGCCGCGAAGCCTTGGGACCCTCGGACAAGAGCAAGTCGTGGGTGGTATATCACTTTTCATTACGTGACCGAGTAAGAGAAGTGAGACTAGCTTATATGTAGGTCGACCCAATGAGCTGGAGGCGAAGAGAATGCATTGCCTCAACCCATCTTTCGACTGGCAAAGAGAGAGATAGAGAGAGAGTAGAGGTTGAGCTCTAGGTTGGATGCTCTAGTACCTATCGACGGAGGCTCCATACCTCTTCCCGTCTACATACCACTACACTACCAGACCTGCAGACCTATATTCCTGACTCCACCTCGAAATTCGAAGATCCAGGAATACCTATCCTGTTTCCTTCATCAGAAGCTGACCTCGCTGTTTACTTTGTAAAACAAACAATTTTTTGCTGCTTGTCTGTTTCGTCCTTTACCCATACTTGCTTAGATATCGGTTGCCTGGCTGCCTCATATATCAATATCTGCTTTCAAGCCAGTGTGGAAGTGGTGAAGGGGGAGCTGAAAGGATTCGCCCCGAGAATAAAAGCAGAGCGTCAGCAAGGCTGTAAAGTCGGGCGCCTGAAGCTGCACCTTTGACGCCTGACTACAATGTCCTAAGGAACCGCCGATCTCTCGACACTTCTCTCTGCTTCCCACTAATAGGCGAACATGGTCGGCGGCGTTGATATCAACTCCCTCCTGCAAAACGGGTATTGGTCGAGCACTCGATCTAAAAGCCCAGACCCTAGGTTGTAAGTCGTCCTTCCCAAGCGTTGCACTTGGGCTCCAGTGAATGTGCGGGGCAAACTGACCTGGATGTCACGACAGTGCCGCTGCAGCGCAAAACCCTTCTTATACCTACAACGATTACCGAGCCGTCCCGCGGACGAAATACGATACTCCTACTAAAATCGGAGTATATAGCACGCGGAATTTGAATCGTGATTACCCTCCTGCGCCCACCGTCGAGGACGAGGCCGACTCACTAGCCAAAGAGCATGGTTCTGTTGTTACCACAGGCCCAGCAGAGGAGCCCCCGCACCGCGGGGATGTCGAGCAACACCCGATCCTTCAAGTTGTTCATGAGCACAATCCGGAGCGTCGTTTTGTGATCGTACCTAATTCAACCGAACCTTCGGACGACATCGCGTCCGCCGGAGGCAAACCAGAGAAGAAGGCCCCGACCAAGAAGGAAGCACCACCAAAGTTCCCCCACCAAACCGACGAAAAGCCGTCATACGAGGCAAACACGCGGCGCAAGTACGACTCGCTCGCGCCGGAAATCTCAGAACCTAGTCATAAACCCGAACGTGGCGAACGTGACGAACGCGATGAACGCGACGGGCGAGACAGACCCCCAAATCGCGAGCGGCGGCGCAGTCGACTCGAGAATCTCCCATCGATCGTGACAGACTTCGATAATGAAGGACGACCTGAAGAGCGGTCTCGAGACCTGCGCCGCGCGCGGTCTGCCACCGGCACCACCCAACGGGAGGAAGATTACTTCTCTCCCCGGCGCAGCTCTCGAACCCTTGCGAGTGCCGCCCCCGAGTCGACGTTGTCCCCCGACGTTATAAAGCATTCTACCAAAGGTAGAGATCGAGCCTATTGGGACTACAGCGGAGCGAATACACCGAGCTCGAATCACAGACGTAACAAGTCCACACATCCTGAAGACGCTCACAATGGGAAACCTATACCAAACCAGAGAAAACCTGTCGATGACGGCGGAAAGTTGAGCCCTACCATGACGAAACGTCATTCAGCAATTGATGTGCCACGAAATACGCGGAGGACGACTGATGAGCGATTTGAACCAAGTCGTACCTATTCGGAAGTACCTTTGTCACGGTCCGACCGGAAGAGTCCCTCGCCACCGCAGTCTCAACCCGAGAGGGAATCTCTCAGGCCACGTGCATCTAGTTTCCGGGGTAAGCGAGAGCCTTCGTCATTCTGTGACGACCGGTACTCGAAAGACGATCGTTATTCTTCTTCTCTACATCCTGAAGATCGCAACCCCGCTGGAGAAGATGAGCGCCGGCGTGATGAACGCCGACGCCGCCGCAAATCGGTGATTCACGATGATCGCAATGGCTACCTCACCATGCCTGTGGAGCCGCGATCTGCTGGTGGGCGAAGTTCCAAACCAAGCTCGCCGCTTGCATCACCCAGGGCCACGCAGGGGGATTATTATCGTGACCGAAATGGAGGACCGCCATCACCGAGTTCTCGTAGTGCGACGTTCCCATCCACTAGGGAAGGCAGAGCATCAGACAGAGGCTATCCCTTCACCGATGACACACCAGAACGGCCCTTATCCCGGGCTTCCACAGCCCGTCCAGTAGCTAACACCGCTGCTTCCTCGGCGTTCCCGGTCATTGCTGGCATTGCAGGATCTGCTTTAGACTCTCCGATTAAGCGAAGTTCAAACTTGGGGTCGAAACCTCCAAGTATCCACTCGGTCGCGGACACTCGGTCAGCTTCACCTGCCTCCCCAACTGCTGTTTCGATCACCCCAAAGCAAGGGTGGCAACCATCTAAGTTTGATCCGGTTCAGGATGGCTCACAGCCGGCTGGGACCGCAACTTCTTACCGGCGATACTCAGAAGACATCAGTCGAGGAGAGTTGCCAGATCTCCCAGATTGTCCTAGAATGAGGGAGGAGCCTGGGTATCTTGACTGGCTTACGCTGCCACGTTGTAATAACTTTAACATCTGCCCGTCTTGCTACCAGTCCGCATTCGAGAACACAAGATTCAGACATCTCTTCGTTCCAGCACCCTTCCGGCCACTTGACCGGCCTCTCAAGTGCGACTTTGGGACTTCGGAGTGGTACCATATCGCCTGGCTGCTGACGCACAAATACAACAAGCCGGACCTGAGACTATTCCATGGCATAGCGAACGTCGGGGCAGCCAACCAGCCTTGCACCGGCCCTGTGGAGGATTACCGGTTCTGGCATACCATCAAAGATCCTGCGACACAAAGGCCGATTCGAAAGTTCAATATATGCCTTAGTTGTGCCAAGACGGTCGAGGCCTTGTTGCCAAACCTTTTTGGCGTTTTTGTCCCCATGGACTCGCCAGCCGAGTCTACTCGAGGAGTTTGCGATATGCACAATGTCACTTACAATGGTGCAAGAAAGCGCTTCATGCTCTACTTTGATGCGATGGAGACCGTTTCCGACCAGGCCTTGGCGGCCAACAGGGCTCCCGACATGCGGGCTCTGGCGGACAAGGTTCGCGAGATATCATCGACGGACGAATGCGCCTTTGGTCGGCCCATGTCCAACCGGAAGTGGTACACCATGCGCTCTATCCCCGAAGTAACGGTATGCCAAGAGTGTTTCCACGAGGTCGTCATGCCGGAGCTGGACCGGGACGACTCGGGCGTGCAAGGGAACTTCCTGCATAAGCCGCAGCAGCTGGCGACAGCGGCGTGCCAGCTCTACTCACCGCGGATGCGCAGCACCTTCCAGAAGGCGGTGCGCAAGCGGGATCTGTGGTACTTCGAAGCCAAGATCCGCGAGCGCCGGGCCAAGGAGCAGGAGATCTACAGCATGATGGCGGCGCTGGATCGGACTGTGTTGGGCCCCGAGTGGTGCGATGCGGAGATGTACAGGCTGCAGCGCGAATGGCAGAAGTGGGAGTAAAGTAAGATGGAAGTGAAACGGAAGCTGGGCAGGAAGGACTTTTATGGTCTATTTTGTCTTGTACATAGATAGATGGGTGGGGGTGTCATGACTTGATGAAATAACGAGATTATGCGGATCGCTAGCTACGAAAATACTATCACTTCTCTTACCTACTTACCGAACGTCCCAATGCCATCAAGCTACCAGTATCATATCGTTAAGTATCGACCTGCCTCAAGCCCGCCACCTTAAATCGATCCTTCGTAGTCCACCTATAGTTACTTCATTATTATGTACTCTAGAACTGCCAGGAATCAAATCATGGCCTTTTATCTGTCATTATGTTAAAAGCAAAAGATGAAACACAATATATCTCAATACACTTCAAAGATTGACGGAAGGTATAGATTTACACGGCTCACGAAACGGAGGTCCGAGGAGACAGGTGGGGGTCACGTGAGTGGAGTGATGATGGCTTGATCGTACAATTAATTGCCTAGCTTACTTTATGTGGCCAAGCTCCAGCTAGAGGCAAAGATGAGTCGATTATCCGAGTCAACCAACTGCTTATGGTAGGTTTTCGTCACTGCACGCCAACGACTCAAATTCTGACGGGTTCAACAAGTATGGTCATTTCAGTATTCCCATAAGGCAGCACACACCGAACATTCAGATTCCGCTCGCTACCGACTTTGCCCGTCATGTCAAGCTTCCTACGGCGGTCGACTAGCCTCGCGCACTTATCGAGATCCTCGCTGAGCGCATATACGCGCTCGACCACCACGAGGATAACCCGGCTCTCCCCCGTCGCACCCTCTGTGTGGGCATCACAGCACCTGCGCCTCCAGCAACACCCCCGATACTACTCCGAAGACAAAAACAACCAACCGAAACAAAAGCCGGAGCACGATCCCGCAAGCTCCAAGAAGGAGCCCGAGGTCAAGAGCGCTTCGTCGCCCGGGCCCACCGAGGCCGAAGCTGCCAAAGCCGAGGATGGCGCTACCACCACCAAGAACGAGCTGCCCCCCGGATGGGTGTACCTCACCAAAGCCGAGTTCGCCGAATTGGACCAGATGAGCGACGACGGCGGCAAGTGGTGGAGCATTACTTATAATGGCAAAAGCTCCAAAGACATTATCTCCATGCTCCAGAAGACCGGCGTCCCTGTCGAGCTTCGCAATCTAATCCAGAAAAAACTTCAGGGCGAGTTCTCGCTGCAAGACAGCTACAAGCTCCTCACGTCATTAAATACAGTTGCACAGCAGCTGGCCGATCGCATCATTGAGGTTGAGCAAGCGGAGAAAGAGGGCAAGAAGCCTACAGATGGCATGTTCAACGCCAAAACACCCGAGAACGAGCAACATCAGAAGCAGGAATCGAAGTCGGAGGATGGCAAGGCCTCGGGATCGTCACAGGAGCAGAAGAAGCAATCGACGCCCCCGCCCGGACCCGACAGCAACCCCCTGAGGAGCAACGACTGGGCTACTACTATCATTGCCACCGTTATCGCTTACTGGCTATACAACTCTATGTTTGACGAAAGCTCACGCGAGATCACCTGGCAGGAGCTTCGCAAGAATTTCCTCGAAAAGGGTCTGGTGGAGAAGCTCGTAGTCGTCGGCCGGCGTGTCCGTGTGGAGTTGAACAAGGAGGCAACAGCTTCCATGTATCCCGACTCAATGGCCACACGGCCCGGCTTCAGCTACTACTTCTCTATCGGTTCCGCTGACGTCTTTGAGAGGCATTTGGACGAGGCGCAAGAAGAGCTGGGCATCCCCCCGTCGGACAGGATCCCCGTTAGCTATGTGGGTGATAGCACATTCATGAGCCTTCTTGGAGCCTTTGGACCTACACTACTATTCGTCGGTCTGCTTTACTGGATGTCGCGGCGCGGCGGAGCTGGCGGGGGTGCAGGTGGTGGTATGTTTGGGTTCGGCAAGAGCAAGGCCAAGCGCTTCAACGTCGAGTCCGCCGTCAAGGTAAAATTTGCCGATGTCGCAGGTATGAACGAGGCCAAGGCAGAAATCATGGAGTTTGTTAGTTTCCTCCAGAAGCCCGAGAAGTTCCAGAGGTTAGGTGCCAAGATCCCACGCGGTGCCATTCTCTCTGGGCCTCCCGGTACCGGTAAAACTCTGCTGGCAAAGGCCACGGCTGGCGAGTCGGGCGTGCCTTTCTTCAGTGTCAGTGGCTCCGAGTTTGTGGAAATGTTCGTCGGCGTTGGTGCCTCTCGAGTCCGAGACTTGTTTGCGACTGCCCGCAAGCAAACCCCATGTATTATTTTTATCGACGAGATTGACGCGATTGGTCGGTCTCGATCCGAGGGGAAGGGCAACTTCAGCGGTGGTAATGATGAGCGCGAAGCCACGCTGAACCAGATTTTGACGGAAATGGACGGTTTCAATACGACGGACCAGATCGTGGTGCTGGCTGGTACCAACAGAGCCGATGTTCTCGACAAGGCTTTAATGAGACCAGGCCGATTTGACCGACACATCTATATCGATAGACCTACTATGGCCGGCCGCCAGGATATCTTCAAAGTCTATCTCAAGAAGGTGGTTACCAATGAAGAGCAGGAACATCTCAGCGGCAGACTTGCAGCTTTGACACCAGGTTTTGCTGGTGCTGACATAGCGAACTGTGTGAACGAGGCGGCACTTGTCGGTAAGTTAATATCACCCCTAATATATAGTAGCAATACACGTATTGACATCGTTTAGCTGCCAGAGTCAATGCCCCCACCATCACTATGCAGCACTTCGAGCAGGCCATTGAACGCGTTATTGGTGGTCTGGAACGCAAATCACTCGTTCTTAACCCCGAAGAGAAGCGAACCGTGGCTTACCACGAGGCCGGCCACGCTATCTGCGGGTGGTACTTCAAGCACGCGGATCCGCTCTTGAAGGTATCGATTATTCCCCGTGGTCAAGGTGCCCTGGGTTATGCGCAGTATCTACCAGGAGATGCTTACCTCATGAACGAGAACCAACTCCTGGATCGTATGGCCATGACCCTTGGTGGCCGCATTTCGGAGGAGTTGCATTTTACTACCGTCACTACGGGAGCCAGCGACGATTTTAAGAAGGTTACAGGGATGGCAAACGCCATGGTGACACAGTGGGGTATGTCGAAGAAGATTGGGCCCATGCACTTCCAGAAGGACCAAAACGAGCTGGTCAAGCCCTTTGCTGAGGCGACCGCCCAAACGATCGACTCCGAGGTCAGGCGTATTGTCGACCAGGCCTACAAGCAGTGCAAGGACCTGCTCATCGAGAAGAAGAAGGAAGTCGGCATCGTGGCCGAGGAGCTGTTGTCGAAGGAGGTCTTGACCAGAGATGACATGGTTCGTCTGCTGGGTCCTCGGCCGTTCGATGATCGCGACGACTTCACCAAGTACTTTGGTGGGAAGGGTGAGAAGCCGGACGACAAGTCTCCGCCTCCGCCGCCGCCCACAGAAGGGTTGGACCAGCCTCCGGTTCCCCCACAACCCGCCATCTTTAAGCAACTAGGGAGGAACGAAATACGGTAGAGGTGGATGCCGGAGTTATCCATCTATCCACCCACCCATCCATTCATCCATCCTCCTCCAGATAGGTTGTGCAGAACGTGCAGAGAGCATCACGGAAAGGCGTCCGAAGGGTGGCGACTGTTTTCGAAAATATTCGAGCATGGGATAAAGCTCAGCGACTGCATAGAAGCTCTCAACTTATCATGTGTACGTTACTTGTGTTTTTTGATGTTTACATCCAGCGACCTACCTGTACAGATAGTAAAATAGACGTTTGTCGCGAGAAATTGGGTCGAACGTGATTGCAACAGCCGAAACGTCTTTGTGGTATGGGCAATCCGGCCTTTTGAGTGCCCAGCTAGCCGAGACTCTTGTCCAAGTAATAGGCAATGCACTATTCACTACGGAGTATTTCTTGTCAGTGCTACCCTACCACATGGTTAGTATAGTATCACTACTTGGGTAGGTATGCAGTCATCCGCTTATTCTCAGCCCCTTGTAGAAATCTGCCTGACGGGAGCACATTCATTACGGAGCAAGATGTCATTCTGCATGCATAACAAGATGTACAGTAGGGCCTGGTCGGTACGGAAAATAAAATAGATAGATTGGTACCATAACCATATGTTGAGCGACCATGGTTCTCGAGTCTAAGACAGACAGCTGTCAGAATCACAGTCGGAATCAGAATCAGTCGGGGTGGGGGGGTTACACTCACCATAGCATCACCCCGTTCCGTTCGTCCCAGCACTGCACCAAATATCCAGGCCAGACGTAAAAGTCTCACATCATACAATAGATATGTTGTGCAGAAGCTCTCGAAAGTGTCTCCGTCGCCGATGCAACATTTTTGGAGAGGTTCCTTGAGTGGTGTTTCTTTTTCCTCTCTTTTAAATTAGATTACCGTGTCTGCTGTGTCTTGGTCTTGTTGCTGCCATTGGTGCTGTCATCCGTGTCCCTTGCCACAGAGGCTTTCCCAGCAAATACTCTCTAGTCCGTATACTGTACGATAATAGAGCTCAGGTTATTTCCCAACTTGCCAGCTCCAGCATCTGTCCAGGGGTGCACCCTTTCCCTGCCCCGAGCAGTAACCGAGAATGAGCCCGCTCTTTTCTTTTTGTGATTGCAAACCATTTATTAGCCCCTGCATCGACCTGTCGATCCTTACTCGCAACCCCTGCCGTTCCCCTGCTGTTCCCCTGCTGTTCCCCCGCCGTTCCCCTGTCGTCTAGGCCGTCTACGGCAAGGCGGTACGAGCTAACGACCTGTTAGCAGCTGCATCGTAAATTGAGAAACAATCACTTGGCAGCAGCTTGGACTCGATTCGAACCTATTGCCATTTTCGGTGGCAGGCACCGGTGGCAGGGTGGCAGGGTGGCTCTCCCTCGCCCAATTCGCCCAATGTGATGTGCCAATTCCAATCTACTACCTAATTCTTCCACGCGCGCGCCTTCCTCAACCCGTCTGAGATCTTCAGCAAATATAGCAGTAGTACAAGTAGTACGGAGTAGAAGAAAAAAGAAGCAAGAAAAGAAGGAGCGAGAGGACGGCCCATTGGGAAAGCGGCTCGCCAACTATACCAGCTACGCCCCGTGATAGGCCGTCTTACTGGTCTGTTGTGGACAACACGCTCTGTACCCGGCAAGCCGAGAGGGATTCGGGTTAATTCAACAAGCACTTGCACCTATCGTGATGGCCATTGAGTTTTTTCTCTCTCCCCCAGCTACTAACGTCACTACTCCCACCGGGGTATCGGGACGGATTTGCTTATGTGTTAGGGGATCGGGTAGGGTACTTTGGCGATCGTACAGCAACCGTGTCGCCGGGGGAAGGCTGGCATCTTTCTGCTGCAGCAACGATTCATGTTTCTTTTCTAATTCGTTTAACGTACCATTCCGCTTCCCATACTCTGTACGCGACTGCAACTGCGACACCAAACAAAACGCTCGAGCCTACCCTTCCTCGTTTGGTTCTCTTCTATAGATGTCCTGTGCTTGACTGTGCAGCTTGTTTTCATCTCAGCCTGTCTTCCTCTCCGACAGGGCACCACGCCATACACATCCCATCTATCTTAAAAACCCCACGTTCTGGTGGTGTCATCTGCCGACGACGATCCTCGTGCGAACCGCCGGCTTGAGAGTGAGGGATACCTACTGCTATTTATTTTTATCCGGATCTCGTTATTTGCTGGCTGTAGCTCGGCCCTCTTGCGGACTGATTCTGGATACTCCAACCAAGAAGAGGAGTTGCTGTTATATCACAACACCACCTATAACCCAGGCCAGATCAAATCACCCAGGACCTGGATTTTTGTGCTCGACAGTCACTTAGGTGGAGCGACACACGGAAACAGGGCCACCGGCAGTCACACCATACCGTGTATCGGGGAGATCATCAGCAACGCCGATTTTGAAATGTCATGAACATCATGTCGCAAAGAGCAGGACCAAGGCGCATCGGCTTGCCCCGTGCAAAGTCGACGTCCAACATGCTCGATTCGGGCATCTCTCGAGAAGCGCTTCGTGATATGGCCCGCGACGCCGTAGTCGAAAGGGATAACCTTCGCGCTTTGGCCGACTTTTTCCGGACGACGTTACCCCCCTCCGAAACTCGAAACAGCCTATCCGCAGACGAGGAGTGCACGGCTTTCTGCGGAGCGGATGGGAGGAAGCTGCTGTGGTCCGGGCAATCGCTGCGTGGAAGGGCCAAGAGGTCAAGGTCGCAACAATTCCAGCCAGCTTCGACACACCTCCCCAGCGGCGTTACGCTGGAAACCACGACCGACGGGAACCCCTATGCTCTGATTTCCCTGCCCATATCCATTGAGGGAAGTGGCCCTTGGTTCCAGGCCCCAGAAACAATCTTCAAAGCCCCCACCCAAATCATAGCTGTTGCAACCCCTCCAGCAGGGGGGCTTAATGGCAACGAGGGATGGCCAGAAAGAACATCGTCACGAGGCGTCTCGAGCGGTCCAACAACCCCTTTGCCCGCCATTCCCTCTCGACGATCATCCGTGGGAGCGGCAGCGGCACGGAAGACGCCGAAGAATTCCTCGAAGCCGGAACGGGATAACCAACAGCAGCAGCAGCAGCACCCGGCCATTCAGGAAGCTTGCCCACCAGAAAGTATAACGTTTGTTAGCAAGCTCGATGGATCGGAGCCTGCGTCGTTAGAATCAGCCTCTGTCTTAGAAGCTTCTGAGCATTCTGCGGCGTTGCAGGCGGCACAAGCTTTGTTACCAGGATCCGAAGTCTCCGGCTTAGATCCAAGCCCTACTTCTCCTGGCATGCCACCTACGCCGCATTTTGATGGCATTAAGGAAAGCGGCAATTCAGATGGTAGTAGTCCCAGTCCCAGTTGCAGTCCCACGCGGCAATGGCCCATGCCATCCCCGACCTCCCCATTGCCGCCAACACCCTCTTTACAAGACCGAAGGCAGATGTCCAGGGCCTGCAGCGTTAGCGGAGCGGGTAGTGCAGCTCTGGCTTCGCCCTGCAAATCTCCCAGGACGTTGACGAACATTGCAGTCCAATCAGGACTGCAAGTGCCTGCGACTAATATTCTACCTGATTCGCCTGGTTTTGCTAAGATGCTAGCTTCGACAACGTTTCCCTCGCCTCCCAGTAGCTCAAGACCGTCCACTGCCCGCTCCAATAGCACCGGCACTATAACTCGCTCTCCGTCCCCACCAGGGTCCCCACCTACGATCAGACCTCGCACCTCATCTAAGTCATTTGCTCCTAGCACTAACGGGCGCCATGCAACAAGTAATAAACAACTCTCGCCGTCGTCGTCGTCGTGGGTGTCTGCTGTTCTGCTTCCCACCGCATCGCTCAATGAAATCGTGATGCGGCCGGATTGTCACGAAGGCCAGCATGCCCAAGCACCCAATCCCGTTGCTCGACCCGAGCAGCACCATGTTGACCAGGGGCCCTCCCACATGCCCCCTACTACTAATCAAACCCACTCGTTAATTTCCTCGGCCGCTGCCCAATTAGCGCGTCGCGAATCCATGGGTTCGTCCTCTGTTCTCGTGGATGCCTTCGGCCGGCCCGAGTCTGCTGCTTCATTTGCAACAGCTCGTGAGCGGCCGGATTCCGTTTATTCAATTTACGATGTTGCCGCTGCAGGCGACACGCAAAGAATATCCAAGGCCAGCGACCTCACCATTACCACGGACTCCTACCAGCAATCCCTGGCAACCAGCAGAGCTTCCCAACAATCGGCCAGAAGCGACACGACCACAACCACCGTGGATTCGAATGCCCACGACGAATGTGGCAGACACATTGCCAGCAGCCGCACATCACTGGACATCGACGACTTATCGGACGAGGTCACATTAAGCCCGACCAAGGTTCCACCTCAGATCCAACCAGCAAACTCTACACAAGGTGCGGCGGCTTTCGAAGGTTCATCACCTGTGAGACACGCTGCAGCCGAACTTCCTCGCCCTGACTCCGGAAATGCGGCTGAGGAGTCAAATGTGCAGCAGTCGCTCCTAGAGCGCCGGATGGCACGCAGAACAGCACGCAAGGTTTGGGCTCTGGAAACACTCCATGGCGGAGACCATGGAGGATTGGCTCAAGCTCCCGTTGGCGAACAGGCTTTTAGACGACGCATCTCCCAATCCGTGGATTCGCCTGTCCTTGGTTGGTTCCCGGGTGGCAATGGGAGTGGTGGTGGTGGTGCATTACGCTCTCATCTTAGGTCGTCCGTCTCGGGACCGTCGCCTCTCGCCAACGAAACTCTCACGTCTCTGCCGAGCTCTCCAGCTGAGTCCGATGAGAAGAGGTGCTCTACATATTCCGCCTCCCCTGCCCCCTCCACGCAGGGGGAGTCCTACCCCCGCTCCTCAGCATCTGCGAAACCGTCGAGATCACTCCGCCATCAATTGTCGATATCTTCCGCTATGGTAATGGAGACAATACCAGACGAGATTCCAGAGAGCCCAACTTCCACCGTTTCGTCCGAACATCTCACGATATCGCCCATCTTCATTGTTGCCAACCTTGAGCCTGGCACAGGTGCAGCAACAACGCCATCACGACCACGTCCGCTATCCCTCATGTTCCTGGAAAAAGCCAACCTGGATCTGAACCACCGGTCCCAACTTTCCAAAATCAAAACCAAACCCCGTCAAAGGCCATTGTCGGTCAGAATTGCGAGAAACTCACTCACGGGCTTGCTTGAGCGCACGGAGGGTCCTGCTGTGCCGGCCGATCAGAACGTGTCTCGGATGCCCACACCTCCAGAAACGCCCGAGCCATTCATGAACCGAAGATTGAGCGCAATGCGGCCACTTCCAGTTCGGTTGCCCACACCGGAACCAACCCCACTTTCGAAACACTCGGATGCCGATGACAGTTCATCCAGTGAGGAGGAGGAAGAGAGGCTAGACCCTATGCAACGACTTGCCAACATCAAAGAACGCCTTCGCAAGGAAAAGCTTCAAAAGGAAGAGGAGATTGCCAACATGATTGCCCGGACGGTCGTCAGTGTCCCCAGGACGCAGGAAGAGCATGATGCGTCCTACGAAGATGAGCCTTCTCCCAACATTACATACGAAGACGAACCTACCAATGCTTCATGCGAAGATGAAGATGTTGGCATGTCACGTGACGTCACGACACCCACGTCCATGCCTACGCCTTCCACGCCTGAACTCGAGGGGCGAATCGAAAAGCTGACTCGAAGTGGCGATAGGTGGACCGGGGTAATGGGGCCGTTGATGAAGAACATGTCGAGGATGTTGTCGGAGATGCAGGGAGACGGCATGTGCGTCGGTCTGACGATGCGCGAGTTCAGCATCGATATGGAAGCAGAGGCCAAGAGGATCTCGATTTATGGACAGGCCACCTCGATGCACGTGGAGGCAACGCCCAATACCAGCACCAATACGGTCAACGCCAATGCCAACACGAATGTCAGCAACAACGTGGACCGCACTTTTGATGGGTTTGATGGCATTCAGCCCGCTGCGGAAACGATTGCAGATGTGCCTGCCTCCGAGGATAAGAAACCTCGGAAAGGACGGAGTGCGACCAATATGGCAAGACTCCGACTCGACCTTGACGGGTCCGTGAAGTTGCCCCAGGGCCAGCAAGACTCGGAGAATACCGGGCAGGATGCAGCCTCTGAGGTGCAAAAGCCAACAGCATCGGAGGTTTCGGTCCCCTCCACGCCACGTTCGCCGGCGGAGAAACTGGAAATGGATGCTCTCATGTCCATCACCCGGCGCATGCAAGCCCAGGAAGCACTAATGGACACGTTGATGAACCGTTGGGGGACACCAACCAGTCGCTACAAGTTGAGGAATGAGTCGAGCCTGAGCGATTACGACAGTAATCGGCCATCCATGGCATCGGACCGGCAAAGCAGCGGCGACTCAAGTGCGAGTGGCATGGGCGCGGCCCTCGAGGACTTGAAACAACGGGCTTATCCTCAGTCATCCAAAGAGGACATCAACACCGACTTGGCGCCAACGCAGCAGCACGAAGTCAGCTTATCAGACGGGAAACACCACAAGAGGAACAAACAGTCCGGAATGGACATTGTAGACTCTTTAATGGGCGAGCTCCGATGCACCTCGACGATGAGCAACCAATCATAACGAAGAGAAGATGGAATGGTCGTGACCACGTAGGCACACCACGCAACTTTGCTGGTACCGATATACACCAAGCAAGCATATACAGGCGGAGAGGAGCGAGAGAGACATGGAGACGAAGACGCCGTCATTGACATGTCGACCCGTCGCTCATAGTCTAATTTTAATCACATGGTACACGGCCGGAGGTTATCACTGCACAAAACACTATGTTACAGCCGACCCACAACAATGGGATGCTTCTTCTATTTTCTATTTTGTCTATAGTTGTTTTTTCATGAAAGGGGAGACCAGTCGGGGATGAGTCAAGATGGATGCACGAATGCAGGAATGGATAGGGACGGGCAAGGTCGATGTTGACCGACGCCTTTGCACACGGATGTGTGTGCGTGTTTGTATATATTTCCAATTTCGCTGATGATACCCTTCCAATTCTAGCTACTTACTCACCGTTACAACCTTGGATGGCTTGTATGAAGCCCAATTTTTGCTAGTTTTCATGTAACTTACATGTAGCTACTCAGTGACGCCGATCAATCAGGGAAGTCGTCAAGAATACTGCCCGGGCAGAAGTGCAGTCAAGCTAACTAGATGTATGATGGATCGGGAACCCGACTCCACATGGGGGAGCCGGAGATGTGTCCATCTCCGCGTGACCTGACAGTAGTAGTATGGGCACATGGCTAAGTTGCCCATACGTCGTAGTTACGTAGTACGTTGGACGATTGCGTACATCCCAAGCTCGTCCCATGGCGCTGTTGCTGGGCTAATATGATGTGCAGAATGTATGTAATGTGCAGATTCTCCAAATGTACACACACAGAGAGAGAGAGAGAAAGAAAGAGAGAGGGAGAGAGGGAGAGAGGGAGAGAGGGAGAGAGGGAGGGAGGTGTACCATACAATATAATCAAAATATTACTGTCTAAGGTAGGTATGTAAACTATTCGACTCTTTCGTGACCAACATGTTGTCTATAGGACCGAAACTGATGCGGTGTAGTAGTAGTAGAGTAGGTTAGTAGGTTACATGGTCGACGCCCGCCCGGCTAAGGTAAGGATGATGCAACCAAAACGACTTTTTCTTCCCGAAGGCGCGCGACCCAATCATTGCATATGATTGCATATGTAGTGTAGTGTTCCTTCTCCACACGCCTCCATCCACCTGCATCTGTCTACCCCCATTGTACCACCACTCCCACTACCACAACCCCTACTTCATGACTTGGGCGTCGCCGCCATCCATTGGGGCGGTATGCTATAGCAAGTGGTAGTAAGTGGTGATACAAGCAGGAGGAAGAATCAGGCCCGGCTTGCCTATTCCGTCTCTCTGGATCAGCAGAGCCTTGGGTTTCATGTAGGCTGGCTGGTTATATCACGGCTTTTTCCACTTCCTCGTTGCTCTCAAGGCCATTAGCTAGACTTTCTATTTCCGAAACGAACCATTACTCATGGGCTTTGTTCGATTCGATTCCTCTTTCGTTCTAGCCCACGGGAACCCATCTTAAACGTATTTCAGATGAGATAAAGACTTCTCAGCCCTCTCTCTCCCTTTCCTAGCAAATACAAGGTAGCTCTGGCAACTTGGCTATTTGAACCACAACCGTCCGAAGGCCGGCTGGGACTGCATGTTTACTTGACATCTCTATATACCTCAAGCATTTGCTTTCATCTTCCGGCGTCGATATACACAGCACTTCGTCGCTTCTTCCATGGCTATGTCATTGAACCTTCTCTAAGCTCAAACCTCCAAGTCCGCTCGTTTAATGATGCTTAGGTAGGGCAGCCACATACATCTACACCAAACAGCCTGGCCTACACACACACACACACACACACACACACACACACACACACATACACGCACATACACGCACATACACGCACACACGCCATGGAGCCATCACCGTCATCTTCTTCATCGCCAGAAGGCGGTATGGCAGAGGGTTTCCTCCCACCATCTACCACCACGGCGATGCATTCAGGCAGAGGTTTAGGCCAATCCGCCGAGGCTTCGACCAGCAACGAGAAGACATCATCGTCCTTAAGCGGGTGGGCCAGTCGACTGAACCCCCATAGCCGCCGCCGCCGTCGTCATGGGAGTCGTCGTGACCACTCTGGCGGAAGCCACCAGGGGGATGATGAGAATGGTGGCCATGTGGCCACTGGACCACGTACGACGGAGAAATGGTGGAAGATTCACCCTTTCCGTGGTATGATCAACGATATCCGTCGCCGGGCGCCCTACTATTGGAGCGACTGGCGGGATGCCTGGGATTACCGAGTCGTGCCTGCTACAGTCTATATGTATTTCGCCAAGTGAGTTTCCTTGGTTCTTTGTTAGCTCTCTTCTCTTCCCGGTGTCGTTCCCCTGTGTCTCACAGGTGAGTTCATGCATGTGATGCGGTGTTGCAGTGCTAGCGGCAGTGGCGCCTGTCCCGCACTCAAGCGACGTCTCGGTCCTCTGTTTCCCATTTTCATCTGTGTCGTGTTTCAGGGCCTGGCTGGTCTTAGAAATTTCTTTTCCTCCACGATGAGCTATGTAGCTTGCGCTATAATGGACTGATGCTGACTCACGCTATGCAGCATCATGCCTGCCCTGGCCTTCTCGCTTGACATGTTTACGAAGACGGGGATGCAATACGGGGTCAACGAGGTTCTCCTGGCCTCGGTGCTCGGGGCCGTCGTCTTCGCCATCCTGGCGTGCCAGCCCTTGGTTATTGTCGGAGTGACGGGTCCTATCACGGTATTCAACTAGTAAGTTCAATCGGATCTTTAACCACCCCCCC
>QUSE01000005.1:1101110-1152231 GCA_006508115.1 Apiospora malaysiana
CCCCCCCCCCCCCCCCCCCCCCCCCCCCCCCCCCCCCCCCCCCCCCCCCCCCCCCCCCCCCCCCCCCCCCCCCGGTTATGTACTGGTGTACATACAGTAGGAATGAATTGCCAATGGCCAGGACAATGACAATGACGCAAAGTCACGGAGCCGGTCGAACCCATGCTTCAAACAAACGAGTGTCTCTTGGAGGGGCTTAATAGCTGCCGTCTGCTACAGAATACCGAGCCGAGGGACTTCAGCGCTCCAGGTCCCCAGGTCCCCAGGGCTTCAGGGCTTCAGGGCTTCAGGGCTTCAGGGCTTCAGGGCTTCAGGGCTTCAGGGGTACTGGGAACGGGTACCTGAGCCTTTTGGGTGGTAGTCATTTTAAGTTAGTGGAGACAGGTAGCCTGTAAGGGCTACTGGGCCACCTGCAAACCGCCCATGAACTACGACCAAGGTTCCATAGTACTTACTTACTTAGTGTTACTGCTAGTCGTACGGAGCAGAACGGAGTACCGGCAAACCCATCAACCATCCCCACGTGTGTTTTGAGCCTCCCGCCTCCATTCTACCTAACCCAAGCATCTCCTCTCAACGATTGTCCCATCTGGCCTAACATAGGTTAATGTTTGCCCTATTCAGTGGAGAAACATCAGAAGAAAGCTTCTCTGTCGTCTGGCGCCTCGATGCAGGACGGAAAGTTCGGGTAATCATATCAATCGCCTCATCAGCATCATCATCGCAAACATGACGACGAGCCTTCGGCTCCCGAAGATCCATTACATCTTCAACTAATTGTATCAGCATGCCAAGCACGGCCAAGACGGACATGGGCTTTACCCTTTAAAGACCAAAGATCTCTCGGCATACGCTGAAATCGGGAAACAACCCCCGTGCCAGTGTCCAATGGCAGGGTGGAAACAGGTCCGTCCGGCTGTGCGAGCTGTTGCCGTTACCCGAACGGCTTCACTGTGTATGCATAGTGTATGCTGTATGGGTAGGTATTGCCTAGGACTACGACTAGGTCAGCCAGGCAGAATCAGCAAGACGTGACGGCGATAAGTAGGTGATAATGGGGGTTTCAGGACTCGGGTGCTGGTCTGTCCGTTCTCTTGGTGTGCGCTTGGAAAGACACGCTGAAACGACATCTGAAGCAGATCTCCCCCCTCATCCCCCTCATCCCCTCGGGTCCTGAGCTCCCCTGCTGGACGAACCCTGCCCGCTTGGGGCCCTGACAAGCAATCTCATCCCAACTTTTTCTTGCACATGAGTTTATCCAGATGCCACGCCCTGATTGGCTTGCTGGCACCTTTCCTGCTGGCCATGTTTCGTTTGCTCTCGGCGACCCTGCAGACGCTCTCGTCTCATTGGCCCGCTCAGCTGCTGTCCACCCCGACTGGGTAATTGGAAGCTTGTCTCTCTGCCATCTCAACTCCACCGTCCACCCCCCATGGCAGGATCCATGACAGGATCCATGGCAGCATGGCACCGGAATCTCGACTTGCGACGAGCGCTAGGCTGTCTACTCGCCTCCCTCCTCTCTCCCAAGGCCTCTCTCCGTGTGTGAGCGACCAATGACCAGGGGGGCCCAGCGCTGGAAGACCAGATGCCGTCCACCGGGCAGCCCTCCTTCCGTGACCCGCCCTGTTGAATTAGATCTCTTGGCCGACAGCTTGGCCATGTACTTTAATAGCACATTATCCCACGCTTCTGGGTAACATTCCATTCTCTTCATCCCATCCCGTGTCTTCATCCAACTTCGAATCAAAAGCACTGGTCTGCTTCTTGGGATCATATTAGCTTTTGTCTCTCTTTTACTTATAATTCTTCTAATCACCCCGGTGGGCCTTTGACAATCAGCCAAGCTAGTCTTGCTTTTCGTTCTATCCCGACACTCCTTCCACCATACCAAGATTCCGAATCCATAATCAGACAAGATGCCTTCCATCATGAGAACCGCCGGTCTTCTGGCCGGCCTGGCCGCCGTCGCCACTGCTCTCCCGGCCCAGCCCAAGTTCACGCCCCGCCAGGAGGCCATCTACGAGCTCACCAAGCGACAGACTGCCGCCGAGGCGGCTCTGGGTCTCCAGGATGTGGATATCCTTCAGTTGTGAGTATACGTCTTGTTTCGTGTCGCATCCACCATCCATCTGACCATGCTCTTCTCTAGTGCTCTTACTCTTGAGTGGCTCGAAGGCACCTTCTACCAGCAGGGATTCGCCAAGTTCAAGGATTCCGAGTTCGCGGCCCTGGGTCTGAACCCCGCCCAGCTTGCCGATCTCAAGCAAGTTGGCCAGACCGAGCTGGAGCATGTCGGTCTTCTGCAAAGCGCCATTGCCCAGGCCGGTGTCAAGCCCGTTCAGCCTTGCCAGTACGACTTTGGATTCACCGATGCCAAGGGCATGGTCGGCACCGCCGCCGTTCTCGAGAACGTGGGTGTCTCGGCCTACCTCGGAGCTGCTCCCCTTCTCTCCGACCCCAAGATTCTTGCCACGGCTGGCTCTATCCTCACCATCGAGGCCCGTCATCAGACCTTCATCCGTGGCGCCGCCGGTGTCACGGCCATTCCCCAGGCTCTGGATACCCCTCTTGGCCCCAAGGCCGTCTTCTCTCTGGCCGCGCCTTTCATCAAGTCTTGCCCTGAGGGATCCAACCTGATCCTCACTGCCTTCCCCACCCTGAAGATGACGTCTGCTGCCCCCGCGGCGGGTAGTGTCATTGCTGCCGGCACCCAGGTCAAGCTGGAGAGCTCGGCTTCTTCGCAGGCCAAGTTCTGCGGCTTCACCAACGCTAACGCTCCCGGCGGCACTGCCTTTGTTGAGTTCAAGGACGGCAACTGCGCCACTCCTAGCAACCTTGCTGGCGTCACCTATGTGACGCTGACCAGCGACAACCCTGCCACGGGTGTGCTGTCCGACGCGATCACCTTGGCCGGTCCTATGGTGCTCATGGTCTCCTAGATTCCCAGCATAACAATCCACACAAAGCAGCCAGCCGAGACAGATGAGGGAGAGAGGGCGCGGACCTTGACGCATATAATGAACGTGCAAATCCCAGCGCGGGGTTTGTCAATGACGTCAAGACGCCCACGATGAGAAGAGCGCCGCGGAACGATTCAGACACAGGCAACTCAAGTGGAAGAAAGTTCTTGGTCGGTAGCTCGCATAGTACCACCAGTATAGAACTAATACAAATTTGGATTATCCTTATTACTTCCGCGGCGTCTTGTCTTCTCTCTCTCTCTCTCTCCTTCTCTTGCCCACACTCTCTTTCTCTCATCTGTCTCTTCTGTGCATTTGCTCGGCGCGCTACACATACTTCACTTCTTTGGCAGAAGGGCATCTGATAAGGGAACACTTTAAAGAAGCCAACAATGCCTGTATTGTTTTTTATATATTTTGTTGTTGGGCATCTACCTTATGTAATTGACGAGGACTATGGAGGGAAAAGGGCCGATGCTTCCATAGAGGTGGCAGAAGAGGGATAGAGAGGGCCACACTTATTGTGCAATTAGATACCCCATGGGCAACCAGAGATGATGCGCTCTCTCTGAAGACGGCCTGAACTGTGTGTTTTTTTATGTCACTAGTTATCACGAGAAGCTTTTATTCTTTATTACACCAAAAGCGAAAACAAATTCAAAAAAACATTTATAAAATATCAGCACGACTGGTACCTAGATTAGAATGAAGGCGAAAAAAGGGGAGACAGTGGCCTGTGCTGAAACGGTTGAGTAGTTGCGACAGTGGTTGACTGATAGACAGAAAGGCAAAATGCGACCGAGACGGAGACGGACAGTTGCTGAGAGGGGCTCTGGTGCCGTTGCTGGGTTGCTGGGTTGCTGGGTTGCTTGAGGTGTGTTTGATGTACTGAGATCTGCTGCGGGTATTGTTGATGCTGGTGGCCACGTACCCGTAGCCACGTACACTTACGCAGCCCGTTTGGCTACCTACCTAAGTTAAGTACGTAACAATGGGTAGCGTCAAATGTCCGGTTGTGGCGGTGCCCGAATTTCTGAATTTCCGAATTCTGAATTTCTAGTTGTACGACATAGTGATAGGTAGATAGTATGGAGCAACCTACTACTACTACTAGGTCAACTGATGGCAATGTGGGTGGTAGGTTAAAATGAAGGTTAAACTGCACGGATGTCGCCGTTGCTGTCGGCATGGATCGGGCTTGGTTCGAGTTCTCACTTACAGTACAATACATACATACAGTAAGTAGGTCAGGGAAGAATTAGGTGGGTGCGCACCTTTGTACCAAGATGAGTTGGCGTAAGGTGTGAACGCCCATCGTGTCGTGTTCAAGAAAGAGTGATGAGTTGATTCATTACCACCAAGCCAGAATGTCCGATGGCAATGAATCTGTTCATCTTGTTCACGGAAGTCGCCAGTATTATTGGCATTCAAGAGACCTCGTAGGTGCAATGGGGCTCTGCATTCAATGTTGCGTAATGGGTGACTGACGGGCATAGGCGAATAGGGGCTCTGGACTGGTTGATCGCTGTCCTCCACCATTTCCATAGTACTTACTGATTGACCCAACCCCAAAACATCATCATCTCGAGTTGCACTGGCAGCCCAAGTTCAATATGCTCGTGGTATTTCTGGCCAATTCGGTCGGTCTTAGATGTTGCAGTGTCTTGATGCTCAATGGGCATCCGACTATTCAACGTCGGCTGGCTGGCTGGCGACCTCTGAAATGTACAAGTTACCCCTTTTCAAACCAAGGACCCAGGGGAGAAAGGAAGTCGGGAAGATGCATGTACATGCAGCAGCACAATGACGGGAGCTATTAGGGGTGACAGGAGAAAGATATGCGAGATGCAGTAAACATGATTTCAACTGGGGAAGGGCATTGTGCAGAAGGGGTTGTAAGCCAACATGAAGGGGGCAAGTCGCCTTGGAAGCCTGCGATCCGGCGAGTCCTTTCTGCATAACGTCCTTTAGAATACTGAAGCTCATATCAAGGCGGTAAGCATGCCATCCCCGGATCTCATGTACTTAAGCGGTGGCCGTCTACCCAAAAACCCAGTAAGAGACTGCCACATTTGCCCAGCAGAACAGCAAGGCAAACCGACCCATATGAGCCAGACCCGAGAAACAGCTCGACTAGACCAGGCATGGGATATCTGGCTCTGGCGAATCGACCTGACTTCCAAGTCCCGAGAATATGTCACCCATTTGGACGACGAGAGTGGGTATGGCTCAGGGAACGACAAAGTCAGCACACCCCCTTTTCACCGCCCTTCCTCTTCTTGCCCTTGAACCTGATGACTACAGGGAATCTCTCTGAACTACACTGAAAGACAATTCTTGTTGATTTTCTGATTCTCTACCCCAGACCCTCCCACAACCCTGTCTCTTGGGATTTCATGGAGCAGACGTGCTAATCTACCTACCGAACTCTTGTTCAACTCTCGTATGGAAGCCAGACGAGTTGCAACTCCTCCAACCTAGTATCGCATCCTTGCCAGGATTGGGGGACAGCAGCAACACCCGTCTTCTTCTTCTTCTCCCTCTTCTTCTTCTCCCTCTTCTTCTTCTCGCTTCGAGTGTTGACAGTCAGGGCACAGACGGACCCATGATCCGGATTCTTGCCCTTCAATCCCGCCTTCGAAATACTCGAGGTACTTGCAACTGTCTTGCCTAAGCTGCTTATCCTGAGCCGCCAATGAGAATCCACAAGTATTACCTACTTACCTATGTATGTACTTCTTACTTGGACAGTAAGAGTCGGCCTGGCAAATCATCATGCAATTGAACCATGCAGAAGTAGGCCATGTGAGCTTCATGAATGGAATGGTCACTTTTGCTTTCTGATATGAGTGGGTTGCACTTCTTCTTCTTCCCCTTGGTCTTCTGTCTCGCCCAATCCACAGTGCATAAGCTGTGATACAATGGTCGGCGGCTTCAGGAATTGTTAACCTTAGCTAGAGACATCAATCACTTGCAGTGATGACGACAGCCATTGGAACGAACCGGGCTCTTTTTCCCTTTCCTTATTATATGTACCTGTAGCTGTAGCTGTACCTGTAGCTGTAACTGTAGCTGTACCTACCTGCCTAAGTACATGAGCCTACTATACTACTTACTGCCTTCCACTGATTGACAGATCAATCAGTCAATCAATCAATTTTGACGCTAGCCAGGCAATCACTCAAACCCATCAAATGACTCGGCTCCATATCAACTCCATTTGGTTTTTTTCTTGTCTCTTCATCCTGCCTTTCCTTCTTCCTACCTCATTATTCCTCTCTCTCTCTCTCTCCCTCCCTCCCCCTCTCTCTCTCTCTTTCTGGGAGTTCGAGCCCATTCCATCCTGCCAAGAAGATGGCATAGCATCGTGTGGTGTATCCTGCCACAGTCGTGGGCGGCTGTTCAAACCATTGGATTGATTATTGTTTGCATATTTGCATGGCCAGAGTCCGACGTAGCTGTTTCGTCGTTCCTGATATCATGGTATGTACCACCAAACAAGCAGCCCTTTTCCTCAATCCCTCACAACCCAACCGGCCAAGCTGGCCTTTTTGCATATGATGAACAACCCATTTACCATCTGAATCTCTAAACAATCTACATAACTAGAGGTCAATGTGGAAGATATATTGGAGACCTGATCTGAGCAAAAACACCCCAATGACCCTTTGTTTGGTCTAACCACGCAAACCCTCAACTGCTTTATGGGAGCGCCCCTTGCTGACTTTATTGCATTTGCAGTTCGCGAGATATACGTGTATTCCGGTGTTTTGGTCAATACAAAAAGCAGATAGAAGATAGATTGTTATGATCAGGGCTGGGGTGATGCGACACCAACTGCCATCGCACGTAGCGTTATCTTCACATTTGCAAAGCAGCCGGTGGTAGTAGACAGAACATAGCACATAATACCACGCTCTCATTCATCAGTTCGCTTTAGTGTACATCAAACTACAGACTTGTTCACCTTGGAAGATCAGCAAACTCCCGTCTAACTAACCGTCGCCCGTCCCATACATGCATGCGTGTATCGTATCGTGCCCTCCCCGCCCAATGCCGAAAACACCACGACGCCAGAGTCCTGTGATCCAGAGGGCATCACGACCACTACCACTACTATATGTATATGTGGCCTCGGGGGGCTAACATGACTTGAACCCATCCACACATACACCTACTGGCATGGTTGACTGGCAGCAGCACCTCTACTCCGTATTATTGGCCTCTACTGTACCATGGCTTTACCTGCACCCACATTGTCACCCATCGGCGGCTGCCCCTCGATGTGCGGTCTCTTCGTCTCCCGAGCATCTTGTGCCTCGATGGGTCTCTTCTTGTCCTTCTCCCCTTGGCGGCTGACCTCTCTAGCCACCTGTCGCGCTTCGCGTTCCTGCTTTTCCTTGGCACGCCGGAGAGCCTTTGATTCGAACTCGTGCCAGTCTCCTTGAATATTGGCCAGCCTGCAAAAGATCAGCGACATATTCTCTGCTCATAACCCGTCATATGCAAAACTTACGCTGTAGCTTGTCTCGGCGGTGGCTGCTCCGTCGTAAAGTATTCATGCTCAAGGACTTCGGCAGCACTGGGCCGCTTGGCTGGGTCATAATGGAACATGGAAGTGAGCAGCTCGAACGCTGCGTCAGGGACACGCTCCTTGTACTTTTCGGCAAACACGTTGGGCTTGCGGTAGTTGGGCCTTAGCAGTTCAAACCATTCCATCTTGATGAGATCAGGCCAGTCCACCTTGTTAGGCGTGCCGAGGATAGCGTAGATCTTGTCCAGCTGGTTGATCTCAGTGCCATCACCCGGGAAGATGGCATGGCGAGTGAATATTTCCACCATCACGCATGCTGCACTCCATACGTCCACCGCGGCTGTGTACTGAGTCTCACCAAGCAGCAACTCCGGAGATCGGTACCAAATGGTGATGACGCGGTTGGTGTAATCCAGCCGGTGATGCTTTGCATAAAAGCGAGCAAGCCCGAAATCAGCAATCTTCAAGATTCCATCGCTGCTTACCAAGATGTTGGCTGCCTTGATGTCACGATGCAGCACTCCTCTGCCATGCAGATAGTCTAGGCCTTCAAAGAGCTGCTTTGCCATATGCTTCTTCTCGGCAGGGTCAAGCTTGTAAGAAGGGTGATTGAGCAAGCCTGTCAAGTCGTGCGAGAGGTATTCGAACACCATATAGCAGTTGTTGTCCTCAACCATGACTTCCATGAGGTTGACAATATTCTCGTGCTTGAGCGACTGCAGCAACTTGATCTCGCGAACAGCCGTGACGGGGAATCCATCCCGCTCGCCCTCCATGCGAATCTTTTTCAACGCCACAAGCTTTTTGGTGTATACATTGGTGCCCTTGAATACTTTGCCATATGTGCCCGACCCCACGACCGACTCGTTACCCGGCTTTCGGAAGTACACGGATGTGGCGTTGGCATGCTCGGGCGGCAGTTGGGGACGCGGTTTGGGACGTCGTACCACCTTCCTCACTCTTCTGATGCGGGGAGGCTCAGGTGCGCGTTGTGATTGCTCTTGATGTTGTCGTTGCTGCTGTGGTTGCGGCTGGTGTCGGTTGCGCTGATAGTCGGATCGTGCTCTCGAGGAAGCAGGCTCAGTGGGTGTGTCACTGGGAAGATCGCGATCTCGATGATCCCGGTCATCAGTAGGTTGATCTCTCCGTGCAGGCGTCGCACTGAATTTCTGGGATATCTCAGGCTTCGGGGCAGTGACCGGGGTCTTGGAAGTGGCCTTGAATGCAAAACTGAACTTGGGACCGGAAGGAGGCGCCGCAGTTGCCGGTCCCGTGGGGGGAGCACGAGTTGGTGGTGGCATCTGGTCGTTATCGTCCTTGTGATCAGGGGCTGCCTCTTCATGGTGTGTATCGTGAGGCCGTGCCGGGCTGACCTCCTCAAAAACTTCATTGTAGTTGGTGGCCGTATCGGAGTGAGTAGAGCCTGCGTAAGGCGGACTTGTCTGTTGCGGACTGTTTTCGCCGGAGTGGCTGGGGATATTGCGAGTGGCAGCCGGACCCGTTGGGGCATTGAGGGGTGCAGAGGCGAGGCCGCTGCCCCGAGAACCTCCACGGGATGAGCTGAAACTACCTCCACGGAAGCCACCGCGTGAGAAACCACGACCGGCAGCCGGTCCCGTGGGTGGTTGAGGTGATGACTGTCTCTTGTTGAATTGGGCTTGTGGGCCCGTAGGTGCCTGCGGCGGACGTTGATCATTTGGCGAATACTGCTGCTGGGCATTACCACCGCCCCGAACGAATCCGGCGTGTGGTGATTGCGGTGCAGATGAGCCATGATGCGAAGAGCCAGAAGTCACGTGGGGCGGGGATTGATGATGGCGTGGGTCATTTGAACGCCTAGGAGGGAAAGCTGGTGGCATATGTGAATTGTGGCTACCACGAACCTCGACTTTCCGTGAGAAATTCACTTCAATGCTGTTGGCGCCGGACATTGGCGGTCCTCCCCGCTTGCCGAAGCGTGGCTCATCGCGTCGTTTTCCTTTCTTGCGAGACGCAGAGGGCCCGGTAGGGACCCGCGGGCCATTGCCATCTCGGGGTGAAAAGGGAGGATGGCCAGCTCTCGGATGATCGTAGCCTGGTGATGCCTGGCGGGCATAAGAGCCGGCCTCTGATGGATCCCTACGCGGCCTTTCTGCAGGAAGTGGAGAATGTGCGTGAGCGAACGAAGAACGCCGAGATTCTGCTCTGGGAGATATACTACAGTCCATTGCAGGGTCGTCTCTGTTCGATGTTGAAGGTCGATGGGATGCTGACGAAGATGGTCTTCCCCGATCAAATTCCGCGTCTTGCACTGAAATAGGCGACCGGCTGCGGGGCCTTGGATGAAGCGAGTCTAGTTGATCAGGCTCTGGCAGGTAGTGCTGGCCCTGTCTCTTGGAGCGTTTCCTGTCCCGGCGACGGCTGCGATCACGTCTCGACCTCTTCTTACGCTTCGGTGGAGCAGCACCGTCGTCACGTCTACCCCTTTCAGGACTCCGTTCGCGTGCTCGTCGGTCTTCGTAATGTCTATCGTATCTGTCGTCAGATGTGGGAGGCGGTGGCACGTCGTCGCGTGGGTATTCCCTATCTCGAAATGACTGCGCCCGCCTTGAATAAGGCGACAAAGACCGTGATCTTCCGCGATGTGCAGTGCTTGCTGGCCCTCGAGGGGGCGGTCGGTCGGGTCTTCCTCGGTCTCTGCCGTCATCGCCGTGGGTGCTGCGATCGCGTTTCATCGCATCATTTCGGAGAGCATAGAGCTCTCTAGGTGGACGGTAAACACCAGGGTGGTGCGGCTGATATGCGATGGTTGACCGATGATGCAGATACTCGTCGTCGTCGTAGGAATATCGTTGGTGATGATGCAGTCCGATCGGGCGTCGATGATGTTGGTGTTCGTGCTCGCTGAGGGTTTGATCGCCTCCAGCTGCTGCTATATCAAAGTTGACCATTTTGGCCGTCGGGATTTGCTAGCCCCAATGAGTTCGGGCAGGGATGCTGATTCGCGCGCGCTCTGTTCTGGCGTGTGCAGCCTGGCTAGGCGGCACAGTACAGTGCTGTAGGCCGTCCCCCTGTGAGGTGCAGTGCGCTGAAAAGAGCCACTGGAGGGGTGCTGTGGCAGTAAGATTAGTGGACAGGCTGCATGCCGCGAGTGGCTGGTGGCCTTGGATCTCCAACAAATTGGAGCCAAGGTCGCTCCCACTGTGCGTATGGTCCAGCACGACCAAGCGAGCAAGTAGTATTGCGTCCCAACTGAATACTGAACGCCAGTTGGCAAAGCCTTCCTAGCAATTTGAGGGCTCTCAGTATGTTGCCAAGTCTTGGTGGCGTTGTGTTGTCTGACCAGAGAGGTGACGGAGCAATCTCAGGTGTGGAAAAACTTTGGCAGCTCTTTCGACTTCTCGAAAAGTGGGCAACCCTTCGGAGTCGTTATCAAACCTCGGGTTCCTCAGACCAGACGGAGACGGGGCACCTTGGAGCCTTTGCACCAAAACTGCCTCGCCCATGTGCCTTCTTCGATTTTTTCCTGTGAGGGAAATCGGACAACCCGATAAGCGCGAGTTCTGTTTGTTTTTTTAAAATGTTGCCAAGGGCCAGCAGCAGTCAATGCATTCTGATGCACCTTTAGACACAAGCAGCCAGCCCTTGTCGTGATGATCGAGTCAAGTCAAGCAACAACAAAATGCTATCTACGGATTGCTACTCGGCATGATACCGCCCATTCTCCTCAGCATGTAGCCAATTTGTACAGACGAGCCGTGCAATCAGCACGGCTTATGATCAGTACAGGCAGATGATGGTATCCCCCAGCTGCTTCCCATGTTGACCCTCCCTTGCGAATCCTTAGTCTGCTGTCGTTCAGGTGTGATCAAGATGACGTCGAAGCGAGCACGTAATAAGCGCGACCCGAAGTTGATGAAAGACGGGTGGTTGGATTGTAGGCAAAATTGGCTTGGGCTCGTGCTCATAAGGACAAGCAATAACTCCATCTCAGGCCTTTGGAAACCTATCTTCGCGATAAGGGATCTCAGGTTTTTAAGCTCTAATCCGGCAGTGTTGCGTGATGTTAAACGATATAATAGAACGATAGGGGACTCCGCAAGGACATGGTGGAGTTGTCCTGTGTTGCGATGTGTGCGAACGCTAGCCTACCGTCGACAACTCTCGGGATGTTATGGCAATAGCTCTAGAACCTCTTGAGCTGACCGTCAGTAGTATACCGTCGCCATGAAGGGATAGCTATGCCCGGCAAGGTTGACTAAGTATGTATCGGTAGGTTGTCGTAGGTCGATTTGAACTGTTCAAGGATGTTATGCCAGCCTCATATGGAATGGCGTGCGCTTAACATCTCCAGGTTCAGTGCCCTGTCTTAGCGATGCGGTTGCTTCTAAGACACAAGCTATAGAGATGCTTTACTCCGTAAAGGACGACCTCTGCCAACTGCAAAAGCGAGATACAGTGACAGATGTAGGTATAGAGCTCTTCCAATGAGAATCAAAGAACAGAGGAAGCTCCTGCTATCTGATACGCTGCCAAGAAGCTTTTGGGACTTCGCGATGCCGAGTCTCTTAGGAGTCGTTGCAGCTACCATGACAAGCATCAATGTAGCAGGAATCAAGATATGGTGGGGTAGAAACCAGCCCTCGCATCTTATTGTCGAAAGCCAGGGAATTGACACCGAGCCCAGTACTTTTCAACCTTCTCCGTATGCCCGCCAACTATAGGATCGATTATTAAATTGTGCTATAGCACACTGGGCGTGGTTCGGATGTCCCGAACCGATCGGGAGGGTTTGAGAGTAGTGTCTGACGAAGTCTTCAACATAAATACAGCCGCGATAGGTGGCTCATATACAGGCGATAAATGACCACCCGGGTTGGAAACGAGATGGGGGACAAGGCGAATTGTTGCTGCAGTAAAGGGATGGAAGGTCGTGTTGTGGTGATTGGAGTCACTGCCAACCGCGGCACCGCTTGTCCAACGTTGATCGGACGAAAGGCTGGCTCTGGACGAGGAATTCGTGGTCCATGATAAAGAGTAAAGACATGACTACGAAACAAAACTCAGCATGAAGTGCCCTCGAGGTTTAAGCGATGATGATGATGATGATGATGAGGTTAGATTGGAGTGCAATTTGATGGTGCGTTGCGGTAGATACCTGGTGGTGTGTTTCCGGCTCCGACCGACCGCACTGACCTGGACCTTAATTCCAAGGCACCAAGTTCTCGCTGAGCAGACCCAAGTGGCAGCCGCAGCCAGCTGCCACCAGCCTAGGGCATCCTATCGATAAGTACCTAACCTAATAATAAGGCAGGTGCAAGACTTGGAGCTTGGCGTAACGAGCGTCGACAATCGAGTGTAGCAATCGCCCATCACCCTCCACTTGCACTCACGACATAAACATCTAATATCTTTCACTTGTGTGTACGTTTCTCACTCCAAAAGCCATATGGATACATGATACTAGCATATGCCTAGCACCACGCACCCACGTTTGGTCTCACCAAACATCCACCGATCCCGATTCAAGAATGGACCATGTGGATGCATAGGTCCTTTAACTTTTATGTCATCAACATAAAACCTGAGGACGGACACTCCTGCTGACACCCGTATCCAAGCAGTAGCTTACCACCCATCATAGCGTAGCTGGACTCAAGCCGAGAATATAATTGGCCACAACTTACAAACGTGGCCTACAGCATGAGTAACAGTCCTGCCGAGCCCACCATCAGCCTTGGAGCCACCAACACGTGTATTACGTTCCACGCCCGCCTACGTCCACAATTAGGTAAGCTTCCACGGAGAATAGACTGGCAGCGGCCAGGTACTGTCTCGTGTTGATGGACACTCTTTGGGCAGTTCTCGGTGATGTATGTTCAGTACTTGCTCTGGAGTGGAGAGCATCACGTCAAACGCACATAATGCTGTTTTTAAGACCTAGGCATCACGGCCCGGACTGAGGAAGCCGGCCGCTATAACGGTGCTGACGTCGATGTTGCTAAGGCCATGTTCTTAAGCTGAGAGACGGGCTTGTGCTGAAACTGGTGAATAAAAGCACAACTATCGTGTGGCCAAGGCGGGAACGCTCGTCGATGCAGTGTGCTTGGCCCGGAGGTTGCCACGGTTGATATGCCTTGAGATGATGGCAGCACGCTTACAGGGTTGGCCAGGAACGTGGCTGGCTCACCAGCGCTGCACTGATCGGATGGCAGGTGTGATGCGGAGTCGGATATCGATCACAGACAGGTCCGGAGCGTAATGGCTCACTAATTCATTGACGCCTCTCATCCTCATCATCTCGGATCGACGACGTTCCAGCTTGGACAAGATGGACGGCGCGGGGTAGAGGCAAACTTCTCGATCGCATGAATCATTTGGCCCAGGATGTGGGTGAGTGAGATGTGAGCCGTGAGGGCCAATTGAGATCATAGGGCCAGTAACCCCTGACCTTGATATAACCCCTCACTTTACCGCACCCACGCCGCTGTGCTTCGCCTTGGAATATGATAAGAAGGTCTGTTTGGCTTCTTGGCCTAACGTCGTCGACGGTGGCGGTGGAATCTTGTGGAGTCTTCCAGTCTATACTACAATGGCTGGCTGGTCTGGATGTCGTGTTTCGACAGTTGCCGAAGAACTAACACGTACAGAAACTGTGCGGATTTAGCCTACCTGTTTGTGGGCATGTGGCAATATCGATAGTGGCTACAGTTGCTATTCCGGGAGTGATGATGGATTCTGGTTCGGCACAATATCTAATTGCACTCGATGGCATGAAGTTCGTCACATGTTAAGATGACACTGTTAGTGCGGACTCACGTCAGTCAACAGGCAGGTTTTCGGCTGAAAGGCGCTACGACATGTTGGCGCAGGGGTTCTCAAGGATTTGCAGCCCGAGGCTTCTGATACGCCTTGGGCATCAGGTGGATGATGGGCAAGAAGAGGAGGGCTGGAGGGCTGGAAGTAACGAAGGTACCTTGTATGCTGAAATAGCGATGAGGTGGCCCTGATCGGTACAGTGGCACCATTTAAATCAAATTCGTTTGCCTATTCCTCACATGGCATGACTCGGTGCCAATAGGTTGTGTCTACTACCACGTACTTTGGCAGACCTTGCCCGGGTAAGTATAGATTCAAGTGACTCAGTGGTTTCCAATCTCGTAATGGGCAGGTCTTCTCGAGCAGCGTTGCTACGAACTACCTGCATGCGGAGTGCCGTATCATGCGGGTGGGTCAGGAGGTGCCACTGCCGTAACGGCGTCCTTCTCGACGGCTTCGACTTCTTAGGAAGATTCTGGTGATTCTGCGCGCATTGAGCCACCCCATAAAGCTGCACACCCACGACATAAGAAGCCTGCAGTTGCCGCCATGTAATGGGGAGCTTGATGACGGACGTGGCTGGAGAAAACCGGGAAAATGCGATCGTGTCTTATTTGTCTCTCTTCACCCGGTACACGAGGCAAGAGGTTGACAGGATGAAGTGTCGTTGGCTGGCGCGCAGCAGAGTCGCAGAGTCGCAGAGTCGTAGAGTCGTAGAGTCGTAGAGTCGTAGCACTTAGTCTCAGACGGGAGGTATCCGCCTGCCAACTCCACCCAAGCCAGGGTATGACAGGTACCCTGATGGGGCCCAACAGAGGGGCTGCAGGGGGGCTGCAGGGTAATGAATGGTGGCTACAGGGGATCTGACCAATCAACTTATAAGAATAATTCCAGAAATGCGACCAGGGTCTGCAACAAAAAACCCCGACCTAGACCCTTTGCGGCTAATCTGCACTCCTTGCGGCTCAACTTCAACCTTATCGGCGCCGTTAGCGACTCGACGAAACATGACGTTGTAACAGTGCTGCTTCATGACCCCATCGCCACACAATGCCATGCTAGTCTCTCCTTCACAAGCCTCGCCAGCTCCCACACCTTCGCCAGTCACATACGAGCAAAGTCGACCATTAACCACACGGGGGTCCCATGCCGCTCGACCTCCGAACGCGTGCTATTCGTCGCCCACAGCTCGCTCTTTCCCTCCCTCCCTCTCTCTCTCTCTGAACCGTTCTCAGCCGTAGGGGAAACGAGCTGAATGAAACCCATGGCCAATCAGCAGCTTCGCTTCCACTGACGACGCCCGGTGTCTCCGCTTCTAGACCCCAAAATATAGACACCCATGAACAACCTGAGATGCTAGCTCATGGCGCAAAGCCGGAAATCTGAGACCCGCGCGGGGGCCTTGCACGGAACAGTGACCCTGGCAAGCGAGACTAGCAGATGCACCGTTCCTTTCTTCTCAAATGTCCTTCATGCGATCCTCTGCAGTCTGGCACCTCTTGACTCTTTCCCTTTGGAATGGTTTGCGGCCTGGAGCGTGCCATTTTCCACTCTCACTTGTCCGTCTCAGTTACCCCGAGGGTGCTGCAATCTTTCGTTTCTCTGATAGATCTTTTTCGCCATCCATCTGCTGGTTCAGGATTTGTTTCGTCTGGTCTGTGATCCAGCCTCTTTTGCGTGTCTGGCTAGTCCATCTTCATTCTGTCTGTCCCATAGTGACCATAAACGATATTTCCTATTCTCTTCATTCCCATTGCCGTACCCCCAAAAACCAGACCGTCGTGGACAGCGAACCATCATCCTGCCGCCTTCATGGATTAAATGATTCACCTCGACCATAAGGATCCTCAAGGCTCTCATCACCGTCCCCAGGTGATCAGCCGCAACAATGTCGACATTCGATGATCTCGCAGGTCGCCACCTCAACGGCGGCTCCTGGTCGGCCAACACAAACTTCTCGTCCGGAAGCTCGATGGGGTTATCACAGGCAGCGGGCAGTAATACGACACTGGCTGTTATTAATCAGTTCAAGCTCGAGGCCGCCCGATCGATACGAACGTCTACCATCGTCCTCGCCGTCTTCAACACCATAGCGGCCTTCGCTACCGCCATGGGCATTCTCTACGACTGCTATTCAAAAGCGAAAAGAAACAGGGAGCGACCGACCGACAAGTAAGCTCTGATCGGTCCAATGGGTTCATGGTGGATGGGGGACTAATATTGGCTCTAGGATAAACATCTTCACAGTCGTACGCGGGACCGAAACCTATCCGTTCATTCTGTCTCTGGGCATCACGATCCAGGGCATAATATTTGCCGTGTCCCAATCTCGAGGCCTCGATGCGCTATTTGCGAAGGGATGCTCTCTGATCTCCCAATTCATGTGGCCAGGTGAGATATACTCGAATGGATCTACTCGGATTCATCTACTCGGATCAAGAGGTTGCTGACCACTTCCAGCTATCTTTATCGTGCCATTCTTACAAGTGGTGTTCGGCCTCGAGGTCACATTCCGTGGTGTGAGGTCGAAGCCGTTTCCTTCAAGAGGCAAGTGGGCAGTTGCTATCTGCCTTGCCATATTCGTCATCATGCTCATGGCCACCGGGCTCGTGGCTTTCTTCAACGCTGCCGCCAATATTTGCTACGCATCTCTATTTTGGTTCGTGGCGAAATGGGCCCAAGGAGGGTTCATCTTGTTCACACTCATCTCGGCTATACTGGCTGGAAGCACCTTAACAATCTTTATCCAGTTGACCCGTCATGCAACTATTGAGACAACGGAGAGAGTCCACGCCTCGAGAATGGTATACTACCTTGGAGTAGGCATGATATCAAACGTGAGTCTATGGCTTTTACTACCATTGGTTGCCGCCCGCTAACACGAGCTGCAGATCCTCATGATCCCATTCTTTCTCTGCCTAACAGTTTCAACTCCGAGTAGCGGGGATTCGGACATGACCTTGACGCTTTCGATGATCTCGACAGTGGTATCCAACATTTCGGGCCTCGTGACCGGTGGTCTCCATCTGTTCCTCCGGTCCAACACTATCTCTACCATTGGACCTAGAGACAAGCAAGCCGAGTATGAACGACAAAAACTCAAGCATAAGATCCGAGGACCCAGCCCCAGCGATAACTACTTCTCCAGCCAGATTGAGAAACCCGTCGGTGGGCCTCGGACGCTGAAGCAAGCGGAGAGCCAAGAGAACTTGGTCCCGGCAGACCGAGATGTTGAGGAGGCAGCAGCCATTGAGCCACAACCGCCCAGTTACTTCAACTTTACTCAGCCCAATCCTCTGCGTTCCCACGCCGTCTACACTCCACCGCCAAATGAGCCGAGGGCTCCTGAGCCTGCACAACTACCCGCATCGCAGGAAGCAGGTGGTCACGGCCATAAGCGGTCGACATCATACTCATTATTCCCTAACAACAACCCAAACACGACTTCGGTCGCACTTCTGCCTACCACCACCTATAGTCCTGACATAAACATCCACCGCGCTACTCCTGATGCGGAAGACTTATACGAGGACATCTACGAGACCCTAAAACCACCTCCCAAGATGGGTTTCGCCCGGCACCGGAGAGACTCGTCCATGGTTTCGACTGCTACAGTCCAGATCGGTCTCCGATTCTCCAATGTCAATGACATGCCTCCAATGGCCAACAGCGCTGTCACCGAGGCTGAGAGAATACACAATCTCGAGTGCCCCGCCCCCAATCCCGTGAAGCCAAGCCCGCTTTCTCAGCCGAAGTCGGGAGGTGAGGAATCTCCAAGGACAAACGCATTCCGCTTCAACGATGATCCGTTTGTGGATTCATCCCGGCACACCCCTGAGCCGCCGAAGGAGGAGGAGCCCACACTGGGAGGCTTCACGCTCAGCCCCACGGTCTACTCGCCCAACAGCCCGACCAAGAGCAGGACCCCGTCACCCAAGGGCGTAGGGTTCAATGTGCCCATCAAGCGCTCCAACACCAGCCCCGTGCACAGCGAGCCATCCTCGCCGCCGCCGCAGCCGAGAAACCGTGGCAACTCGGATGCCGCAGCCGAGACCAAGGACGCCCGATCCGACTGGATCTAATTTCGTCCAGGCGTGTCTTGCTACTGTCTTTGCTTGCTTCGTTGGCATGCGGAGGGCTATGTAACGATCCGGTAGTCCTTCGTTTTGCAACCACCGCCATCAATCAACCATCCACGCCGCCGCTCCACGGCGACATAATGCTACCAACTACTTATTTTTCCCCCGTCTCTTTCCACTCATTCGATCTTCCAACCAGAGCACGCGCACACTCCTTATCTTACTCTTCACCCCCTTTATTCCCCCACTCTCTCTCGTTTCTTCGTAATACAACCCACAACGTTACGGAGGGCTTGATAACCGACCACGACCACCAATCTCTTACATCTTTTTCTTTCACCTCTGAAGCGGCGTTGTGCGGGGCAAATGTGATACCTGAACAAAACTGGCTGATTATTTTACTTTCTCTTTCATTTTTTATTGCGTCTAAATTCCATCACTCTTCCTCTTTACCTACCTTACTACCTACTTCTACTACTACCGATAAGGAGTGCCGTGCGAATTTGGAACAGTCAAATGTACTGGAAAGGGGGAAAGAGCGTTGGGAAAAGCGCAAGTGTATGTGTATGTCTGTATGTACAATTGATGGGTGGGTTGGAAATTTTCTTTTTTTGGAAAGCGGGCTGAAGGAAATGCAAAAGGGATGAATTGGGAAACAAAGGGAACTACTCGACTAGATGAGAGAGGCTGTTGAGAGCCAATGGGTCGAACATCGATATACCACAGGGGGATGGGGGCCAGAGGGAGGCCCAAGGAGGGAAATGACAAACCGAGGTGATTATCCTAAGTCGCCCCTTACGCAGATGTGAACGCCGTCTTTGTAGCATTCCCATCTGTTTCTGAGGTCTCTACGAGATTATGATCTCGCACTGTTGTTGTCATGTCATTGTTTATTGGTTGGATGGTGGATGATCCAACGGAAAGCATAGGTTATAGAGAGATGCTAATCTGAAGTTCTGTCGTTATTTCATACTACTTCCCTTTCTGGATTATGAGCAAATGGCATGTGCGTGGGGTGATATTGGCGGTTTGGTATTAGAGTGCACCTATTCTCAGTCAGATGATGGAAGATACCCGGTTGGTCAATATCAAGTCTCTACTTCTGTCTGTCTGTGTGTATACCCCGGAGCTACATGTACATTGAACAGTGGATTAAGTACGTCTGAGCATGTAAGAAAGCTTGTTTGCCATGCCAATCGCAACGTGCCGATCCTGCCTCCCTTTGTGCTTCCCTAGAAACATTTGAATGCCTGTATGTATATCTCCTGCCTACATACTACATACAGGTCATTTGGTGTTGCCATAGATCTGACAAATAACTTCCGTAATGATATATTGGTGATGGTGTGGAAGTTTGTTCCTGCTTACTACTGTACCCTGCAATATCCATGCCAGCCAGCAACACTCCGTTACTCTATCTCACGCATAGGACTCGCCACCGCTTGGTGAGTTATCATTAAGGGCGGGTCGATCCGTATGCGCATTGCATTGGCAACTACAGTCTTGAATCCCCACCCGCTACGGTTACATATAAACTTGCTATGCGGGCAGTGCAACCACGAACCAAGACAAACACGATGAATGGTACGCTGACCGGCTCATAGGGGATCTTGAATCCCCCGGACAAGTAGGCTACCCAGGGTCTCACATCAAATCTACATAAACGTCTATGTACTACCAACCTGACTCGATGTCTCCCACTGGGGCTGAATGTGTTTGCTTCGAGGTTCGTGTGGAACAAGAGGGTATATAAGAGGGTAAATTGTACAGCGGGGTTGCTTGGAACGGGAGGGGGGTCTGGGGCAGTGCTACCACGCGAATGACAAATGGCAAGTTGCCGGTTTTCATTTTCTCTCTAGCTGTATTATATGGCTCAGTATCCTTGGTGTTGTGTCACACTATATATAGAGTGCGTGCACCATACTGTTCCCCAAAAGCCCGTGTAAGCGAACGGGAATATTCTCAACCCAGTAAGGACTCTAGCTTATAGCTGGGGCTAACGAGAGCATCAAAGGTTCAACAGCCAGGCCACGCAATAACTGAGTACATACTGTTGAATTCTGATAGGCTTATTTGGGGTAGCAGGGCTGATCTCACCTATTTCTTAGCCATTGTGGGAGTCAAAAGAGCACAGAAGCCAGAGTCACCAAGAGCGGTATTCGTTCTCGTACCCAGCCTGCACCTAGTCTCACCATGGATATAGCCACATGACGGTACTTCTATCTTCCAGAGCCTACTTGCATAATTCTAGATCGTCAAACTTTGGGTTGTCATGATCTCCCTCCAAGGTGCCCACTTCATATATGCATATTGAATGACATGCCATGTTCTTGACCAGGGAGGGCCTTACAGCCACACCGGCCAACTGAATCGCAAACCAAGAAACCATACGTCGACTACATGCCTAGAAGCTTCAAAGAGGCCAAACATCCCGCGTAATTTGGTTTTCGGAGAGAGGACTGGTATAGTCATGGTCAATTTGCAGCTAGCATACCCGGGCTACGGAGTAAGTTTACCATTCTCAACGAAGCGACCTCAAGCTCGACCCGACTTGTATGTGCTCAGAAGCTTTGTGTGCCTTTCGAGGTCATTAAAGCCACGCTAATACAATGCGCTGGGAGGTCAAAACCCCCAATCAATGCTTAATACGACGAAGTAACACATCACATGCGCATATACATATTTGGGTATCTGTCTCGGTATACTACACAACAAACAATCCCTTACTCATCCCAAGACCTTGCTCATGGCAAATCAAAACGGCATGCGTTATCATTGGCTCTTGAGGCCCTTCCTCGCTTTGAGGGCCGTCATCTTATCGTCCCATTTCTCCCAGCCAGCCTGGCAGAGGTCCTCCTCAACGACAAGATCCCTCGCTCGCAAAAACCGTGCCGGCGGCAGATCGAGAGCCCAAGCCAGCCAACCCGACTGCCTCAAGACGCTCGTGATGACAAACCAGACAATAGCACTGGCGGCGCCGGCGCCGCTGCCGACGAGGACCTGCTTCTCGGTGTGGTAGTTGAGGTAGATGCGGGACCAGGCGACGGCAGCGGCCATGCCGAGCCCGCACAGACTCCAAAGAATTCTCTCTAGCAGGCTCATGGGCGTGTGATTCCTCCTCTTTCCAGGCGCGGCGGGGCGGTGGCGCACGACGAGGAACAGGGCGAGCGAGACAGCGAAGTAGGCGACGAACTGGGCGTGAGAGCTGGGCATGCCGTACCCTTTGCCGTTCATGCGTCGCGGGCGCTCCTCCTTGATCAGCCGCTTGAGGGCGAAGTTGAGGGCTTCGCACAGCAGCTGCCCGGCGAACATGAGCGCCACCTCGGCTTCGCGTGTGGACCAGACGAGGGTGGCGTAGACGACACAGAGGCCCTGGGGGACAAGGGCGAGCCAGGCGCACAGGTACGAGATGGGGTCTGAGGGGTCCTACAGAAAGCGCGAGAGGAAATCCAAGTGGTTAGCTTGAGAACCGAGTCACTTGTAGAGGGGATAGGGCTATCTGCCATGGACAGAAGCGGGTGGCATTGGCGAGGGTCGACATACATAGTGCACATGCGTCAGAGACAGGGAGGCCAAGGGCGCCTCGTCGGACATTGTGTGGGTTGGGGATTTTCCCGGTCTGATATGCTTGCTACAGCTCCAGATGATGTAGACGAGATGTTTGCTGTGGTCGGTTGTTGGTGACAGTGTCAATGGCAAATCGAGAAATGTCAATTTTCCAAGGAGCACATGCCTGTTTCAGAGGAGTAAAGGTACTGCTGGTGTCTTGAATCGCAGCGCATCGCGCTAAAATTTCAAGTTAGAGGCCTCGAGGCTCCCCGACTCCACGCCGCCACGTGCTGTACATGCTCTTGGTGCTGTAGGTAGGTGTACCCAATCGCCAAATTGATGGGTTCTGGCAGCAAAGACAAGACAGACAAGACAGGCAACCCCTCTATCGCATTTCGTCATGACTGACCGCTGGCTGGCGCTGGGCTGGCCTTGGCCTACGAGATCCGATGAGGCCAATTGCAATTGTCCATTTTCTCCTTCCCCCCATCCCCCCCTCTCTCTTTCGTTTTAAGGCTTGAGGTCTTCTTGCGTTTTAGGGGGTATTTGGTCAACCGGCGAATGGAAATGAGAAATGAGTCATCCGGAGAAGAGGTTGGACATGGAGCTTTCTCATAAAAGGGTCTCCTTGCAAAGCAGCCGAAAAGCTTATATCAAAGCAATAGGGGTCCTATCCGATGTATACCTACAGTAGTATTGGCCTACCATCTACCTACTCCTAACCTACCGCCTATCTGTCACGTCTTACCTAAGGGATTTAGTTGTTGGAAGATTAAAAACTGCATCTTGCATCTTTGCAACCTCATCATCAAACAGGTTACACCTACGTCATATGCGCTTTGTCTCTCACGAGATGGACGTCGATATATCAACAATCTCTTATTAGTTGCGAGGTTCTGCTCACTGCCCATTGTTTTTCTTTTCAAGTATACCTCCAAAGAAAGAGGATCTACGGATGTGAATGCGGCCTATTCCAAGTTATTGTCGCAACTAAAGTATTCAAAAGGTTCCGGTGCCCGGGTGCCGCTGCCGCCCGCCAATCCACAAAGTCAGCCCGAGTACAGCTACAGGCACCGGTTCATCTTAAGAACCTACATCACACCCACCCACACATCGCCTCTTTTTTTTTTTCTTTCTTTTTTTCTTTTTTTCCCTCCTTACTCTTCTCGGTCTGTACCAGGTATGTATGCATGCTCCTATTATTAGGCTACATGTATCGTAGCGCCAAGATTCGCGAATGAGTAATGACCTAGTAACACCCATCCAGTTATAGTTTATCCAACTACGATATCCAGGCTCCTTCATCCACCGACACCCCATTGCAATCGCTCCTCCCCACGTACCGACGAAGTGGCAACCCCCCGAAAAAACATCTCCAGGCCAAGGCTGTGTCGAGGCGCAGAACTCGTAGCCACCTACTTAATTCTTTAGTCTTATCATCGCAGACCAATTGAACAAACGCCCAACTTTTACCTCTCCCCTATATGCTTTGCCGCTCAAGATTCTAGGATGCGCGCCGTTACTCGATTACACCAGTTTGTCGATCGCTTAGAGGGCCGGTAGCATTCGTTGAGTGGAGTTGGATAAGAATATCATGGACGACGACGAGGACGCCCGCGCGGTCGAACTGTCCACCATAGCCGCCATCTACCCGGACGAGATTCGCATCGACGAAACCGATCCCTACAGCTTCACCATCGAGGTCCCTGTCAGCGTGACCAAGCCCGTCGTGGTCAGGTTCCCGGCCGTCTCCTCCGCCGACTCGGCCCCCCACCCGCAAACCGATAACCCGGAAGCAGCGGCAGCCGTAGCAGCCGCATCCGCTGTCGGCGCTACCACCGCCATCGACTCCCAAGAGCTGTCAAACCTGCCGTCTCTCGCGCTGCGCGTGACCTTGCCCGAAGGCTACCCGGAAACGAAACCGCCGGCCCTCAGCATATCAACCTCGCCACCATGGTTATCGACCGAGATCATTCGGAAACTGGAGGGCAATGCGGAGCGGCTGTGGGAGGAAATGGGCCACGATCAGGTGGTCTTCAACTGCATCGACGATGTGCAGCAAGAAGCCGGTGACGTATTTGGGCTGGTGGCCAAAAACAACACCTTGGAGGTGTCACCAGAACATAAGATCGCCATTCTCGACTATGACAACATGGCCAAGCGAAAAGCCTTCGAGAAGGAAACCTTCGACTGTGGCATTTGCTTAGGTAAGCCTCCCCTGGGATGAAAACTACTTTAAGAGTCGCGGGCTAACATGAGATATTCTTGACCAGATCCCAAGAAGGGTGCAGTCTGTCACCGGATGTTGGATTGTGGACATGTGTTTTGCATACAGTGTCTACAGGATTTCTACAACAATGCCATTACCGAGGGTGATGTCGCGTCGGTGCGATGTTTAGAGCCCAAGTGTGCAGAGGAACGGGAATCGAAGGCAAGAGAAGCTGCGGGCGGGAAGAGACGGAAACCCAAGACGTTAATAAGCCCAAGCGAATTGCTTCAGATCCCGCTCGACCAGGACACGGTCAAACGCTACGTTACGCTCAAGCACAAGGCTGAGCTAGAGTCGGACAAAAACACGGTTTACTGTCCCCGATCGTGGTGTCAAGGGGCCGCGCGATCGAAGAAACACAAGAAGCCCCAGGGCCTCGAATTTGCCGCAGACTCGGACTACGAGTCGGACGAGGAGAACGGCAAGGACAAATCTCTAGCTGACTACCGTCAGGACCTGCTGGCGATATGCGAGGACTGCAGTTTCGCCTTCTGCTCCCGGTGCGGACAGTCATGGCATGGCGAGTTCAAATACTGCATACCAAAGGAGCGCAAGGGGGAGATCACAGAGGAGGAGAAGGCCTCTCTGGACTATCTCAAGATGCACACCACTCCATGCCCCACGTGTGCCTCGCCCTGCCAGAAGACCCATGGCTGCAACCACATGCGCTGCTTCCGCTGTCAAACCCATTTTTGCTATTTGTGTTCCGCGTGGCTGGACCCGTCCAACCCATACCGCCATTTCAATATGCAGCCCGGGGGAGAAATCAATGGCTGCTACATGCGGCTCTGGGAGCTGGAGGGCGGGGACGGCGCGGACGTGGGGATCGGCTTCGGCGGCGGGGACGCGCTGCGCAACGCCAACGTCGAACCAGGCCAGTACGGCCAACATCTGGAGATCGTCCAAGTCCAGGCCCAGGCCCCGGCCCCAATCCAGGACGAGTCGGATGACGAATCCGAAGCTGATGTGGAGGATGCACCACCACCACATGCAGCGCCGGCAGCAGGCGCACGCCAGCAACCGGCGGCGCCACCAGCCGCCCCGCAGGCGGTGGCCCCAAGGAATGGCGAACCGGCAGCGCAGCGAGTCGCTCGTGAGGGCCCTCTAGTTCTTCGCATCGAGGGTAACGCGCCTGCGGCACGAGGCGGCCGTGGCGGCGCAGGAGGAAATCGCCAGCCCGCTGTTCCTGCAGGTGGTGGCCGCGGCGCCGCTCAGGCGGTGAACGAAGGTCGACAGGGAGGAGGTCGCGGCCATCACAGAGGAGGGCAAGCGGCCCCGGGGTTCAACCGGCAGAATAATAGACAACGGGGACAGGGCCAGAACCATCCGGCCAATAGGAATGCTCGGAATGGCCATAATGTGGAGAACGGCCAGCAGCCGCCTCCTGCAGCGGCGGGAGGAGGCGGAGGCCAGTTGAATCAGGTTGACGAGGCATGGGTGCGGCACTTCGTGCAACTGGCACTCAACGACGAGGAACATCTCGTCGACTGGGACAGTGGTGACGAAGACTAGCAGAGCAGGCTAGTTATCCGAGGGGATCGCCAGGGACCCGACAGGTTCAGCCGTTTTTTTAATGCTTTGACGAACTGCTGGGGTAAAGATAAGCCCAATGTGGTAACCAAGATGTTATCTATTCTCTAAGCAACTCCGTCACCCGTGACCGACAAAGCCCGTGACAACCTGAACCGTTGCGTTTTTGGCCACTGCGTACAATGCGAAAACGTCCAAAGAGGTGTGAAACCCCACGAGGGGTAACGACCAAACTGGAGAAGTGTTTGGGTCGCAACGCCGCTAATGTTGCATCCCACCGCCTCTGGCCCTCTGCTAAGAGCTGTCAAGTAACATTACCGCGGTAAAAGTGGCTCCCTCGGCCGTAGCGGGTAATTCTTAAAGACCATTTTCGTTTAGTTTTTCGTCCCCTTTCTGTCCCTTTCCTGGGTAGGAAGCGAAAATCCCGGTAAGGTGAATCACACCACGGGGGTCCAGGCCAGGCAGATCTGGTTGATACCTTAAGGTAACATCGATGGCGAAATCTCGACTACTACTATGTTTGATGATGAAATGCACTGTGACAGTAACACATTTCTGGCCGTTTCAACTGTGACGAGATGCATTCCGAGCTGGGTAAGTGGTTTTCCAGTTGAGTCTTACGTTGTTTCTCTCTGCCGCGCTGGCCTGGCTGTCGGATTTGTTCCAGAAGGTTTCATGTTTTTGTCATTCTTTTGTTGGTACCAGAATAGAATCACAAGCGGTTCAGGAGCAATATGTCAGACCGGCAAGTAATGTACCTTTGAGTCAGTACTCATGCCAGTCTAGCCGTGCTTCGAGTCAAACGAGAATAGACAACTTTCGACATCTGGTTCACTCATCACGGTTTGACCGACTGCCTGCATTACCATAGTCATGATTGGCTGGCTTGTGCAGGCTGTGATATACCGGTCCGACCTTGGTGCAAGCCAGTGACTTGTAGGGTCTGCACCGGGGATGTAGTGGTACATAGCGCCCGCAGCGGGTGAGCTGCAAGCCAAGAACGTTACTTGGCATCTTCGCCGCAAGAGGGCTTCATAGCAGGACGCTTTCATATGCTGTTTGGGGCAAGCAGCTCTTTCGATTGTCTCTATGCTCTCGTTCCTCGCGACCGCTTCTGGCGGTTCGAGCCTGCAGCTATGGCCGAGCGTGCATTTCTGCCGATGAATCCCTGTCATAAGCAGCAGTAGTAGCAGCACCAGCACCAGCACCAGCACCAGCACCAGCACCAGCACCAGCACCAGAGAGCGTACGCACACTGTAGATAGGAAGAGCTGGGTTGCCAGTCTGCCGAGCGATGCGTTAGGTACAGAAATGAGGTCACAGTTGACAACGGGATGTGTGCATGCGATCGACGACTCTACACGTGGGGTGGATATTTTGGGGTGTAGCCGTCAGTCACATCATACGAGCTCTGCACGATCATTGACGAGTGGCTCGCGTGCTGTGTTTGGAAGAGGAGGTGGTTGGCTTACCTGCAGCCCGCAGGAGCTCTGGAGAGATATTCCCAAGGCGTAGCTGCGTTCCATGTACGGAGTACATGGAGGAGAGGTGGGTAAGTAAGAGTGATGAGACGTGCTGCTGGGCCGGCTCTCGTGCATATGCCAGAACCACACGACGTACACGGAGTGGTCGTACCGGACTGGTAATTCCATGGTGCTATCCAAAAAGAGAGATCGGCGGTAGCCGTACCTTGCTCCTAGTGGTTAGCGAGCATGTATGTACGGCGTTGGGTTGGTGGTGGTGGTGGAGATTGGCCATGGGTAAAGTCGATTGTACAAATCGGCTTTTCGACTTGCAGGCTAATAGTCGTACGCACACGAATGCAGTACATACACATAGCAAGGCCGGATTATAGCCTCTCAGACCTCCCCAAGCCTTTCTTACTATCATCTCGGTAAGCAGTGGCCCGCACAAATCGAAGTCAATCAATAAGGGGGGAGCCGAGATGATAGTGTTTTACCTTGTCGATATTTGATGCTCGAGGCCGGGACAGGAAGGCGTTGCGCGGTGCGTCTGTCTGTCAGCTGTTAATCATCCAGAAGGAAGATTCAGACGAGGCCCGGGAGTTTGTATCTTGGGAAGGCGAACCTGACAACATTACTTAGTATGGAGCGGCAGCGGATATGAGGCACCCAGAGGCGCGCAGGGCCGTGGCATTGCTGTCAACTGCGGGGGCGAGGATGCCACCGGTAGTGGTAATAGCAGCTACCGAAAGAGACTATTGAATGGTTCAATCAAGGCATAACGGTCAAATATTGATGGCGGAATGCCCCAACTCGGAATAGGCGCGCGAGTCATTTTGTGGCTTGTGTTGGCTCTTTGATATGTGCATGACGAAGTGCTGTGGGCTTAATAGAGAACAGCATCATGCACCGGGCGCCAATGCGAAATATTGGCCATGCAGATGGAGAAGATGCGGGAAACCATGGGCTTTTCCAGAACCCGCGCAGAAATCGTGGGTGGATCAGTCCGTTGCTCAGCAAGTTTGTCCTTCTTCTTTCTGTCGGGTTCGGTCTCCCGTATCACCAGATGGAAAAATTGCGGCCGAGGGGTTTGATGAGATCAATCGGAAAGAAAGAGGCTGTGCAGGCAGGGGAAAGAAGGCCAGTGTGTCTGTCGTTCATGTTCCAAACCCCTCCCTCGCCAGGCAGGTATGAATCGACGAGTAGTAAGTACGTGTGTAGCTGGTGGCTCCGTTGGCTTCAATAACTGTCCAGGGTATGTATTCTTGGTCGAGATTGATTGATTATGTGGGTTGGGGGGCAATGGGCAATGAGCAATGAGCAATGGGCAATGGGCGATTGGGCGATTGGGCTTGACAGGTCTGCCTGGGTACGTAAAATTGCTGTATCCAGGTTCAGAACTTCAGAACCCAGGACGCGGGACAAGACCCTGGCCAGCATTCCCTAAATAAAAACCAAACTGAAGATCTCTGGGGAAGGGGCAATTACAATATATTCCAAAGTATATTGATATTGATATTGGTATTGATGTTGAAATTGATCTTGTGACTTGGAGAGGCTTCACAATCTAATCTACAATCTACTGCACCTCTCACACAATGGTAGGAATCGAAAAAAACAAAAATAGAAGATTCGCGGGATGGTACAGCGCCATCTACCACTATGCAGCCATCATGTTTGTCATGCTGTTTCTTGACTGTCCTTATGGATTATGCTCTTGTATAATCGACTTAGCGGATGCTACGGCATCACTCGCAGAGGGAGGAACCGGCTGGTAAGCTGGGTTGGTAGTGTAGTAGTAGCCTCTTCAACTACCACCACGATCTGCGCCAGCTGCTGACTGAGCCTATAACGCCAAAGTCCAGCTTTGTGTATATCGAATCTGCGCCTATGTAAGCGAGACATAGAAGCATGGTGTGGTTGTCATAGTCAGAAAAGGATGCATGTGCAATTGCGATACGTCATAGATCGCTGCAACAAATAGACGGGGTGTTGCGAAAAAAAAAAAAAAAAAAAAAAAAAAAAAAAAAAAAAAAAAAAAAAAAAACACAAAAAAAAAAAAAAAAAAAAAAGAATAAAAAAAAAATTAGAACCGCAGCCCGAAGGGTTGGACCAGGGGCATGGCTTGAGAGTCATCTGCTAGTGACGGATCTGCTGGTCGTGTTCGGAGATTTGGAGGTCTTGATAATGTACGCGTCTACGGTAGTTTAGTTCAGGTACATATAATATATGTAGTAGGCTGCAGCAGACAATGACGACGGCTCTCCCGCTTCCAAGGGCAACCCAAACACAAGCACTGCGTATGAAGAGACAATACCTAGCTTACATAAAGTGTGAAAATACTTTACATATTATTGATAATGGATGTTTACCTAAGGTAGCTACATAGACTGACCAAGCAATCATGTAAGTACAGTAAGTACTGTGACTGATGGCCCACATCACGAGCTCAATTGATGTTAATCCTGTCTTGGGTTTGCTCTCCGATAGGCTAAGGCCGGTAAGGGTAAGTTCTGGGTAAGGGGGGAGGGGGGAGGAAAAGAGGATACGGAGGACTGGGTACCCCCTTCGTCGAGTGTGACCTCAGATCGATCAATGGTTGATGTGATGGAGACTTCAATCAGGTGGTACGATATTGATGATGATGGTATATTGCAACGTGCGCAATGTCCAACTGCTTATTCCTACACACCTTGCACCTTGACACACTTCGCAACTCGCCCACATACCCTAGTACCACACTCACTCACATGTGCATGTGGCGTCTGTCTGTTTAGTCTGTCTATTATGTCTAATTCTGTCTAGGTATCTGGGTCAACGTACTCACATCAGAGAACAACGACGAGACATGCAGAACCTATCAAGCCGCGGGAGGAGCCTTAACCCGGACGACCGTTTTTTAGCGAGCTGCTAGCAGTGACATGGTCGCAAACTACTGTAAAGAGTCTGCAAGTGTGGCATGTTCTGGTTCTTGAACCATGGAAAATTGAGGTACTTTTCCACAATGGCTGCCGGCGTCATCTCGAACCTTGACCCCCGATCACCGGATGTATTGGATTCAATAATTCGACTTGAAGTAAGTAAGGTACCTACCTCAGATGTATGGCCAAACAAACACCTACAGACCTACCTACATACTTACTTACATAGGTTAAGGTATGCTTGGCTGGACGGCAGCAGAAGCAACTGCCCCGTTGGGCTAACGGCCGCATGCAGCTGCTCGTCGTAAAGGTGGGTGAGCCGCTCTTTTCTTCTGCTTTTGCATGTCGGTAGTCGGCTCTGTCCAATGAGCTGACCAGGTCCGACTTCCAAGAAGGAACTCGTCGACAACCACCTGAGCGAGCCGTCTCTCTAGCAACTCACATTGGACCTTTCCCTTTGGTTTTTAAGGCTGATGATGATAATGGTGATCGCAACACGTGTGTACAAAATTATGTACAGTAGGATTGATGCAATCTCGTCACAACGGGAACCCGGCTCGGTTCGAGTCTTACCGGCCGTTTAGCTGCTGTATGGTACATTGGATTCCTTCACTCCTTTTTTTTGTTCTTCTTTGCCCGATCCCTTTCCGGTTCCGTCCCCTACCTACTGTACAGAATATCTCACGATGTACCATTTCAACCATCAACTCGACCTGAGGTATTGAACTTCGTGACTGCTATATTTGAGATATGGTATGATTTGAAACTTCAAAGCCCCCTCGATATTCTCCTCCTTTGACCCCTAGCCCCTGTGTATCTGGGCTTCCCTGCCGAGGGATCGTCTTTAGTTGACTGCTGGGATTGGAAGTTTGGGCCAGCCAGCAAGGCGAAGTTCACGCCGGCCCCGCATCCATACCCAGCCCCTTGTCCTCCTGCGTCCACCCTTGTCTAACACTGGCCCCCCCCCCCTATGCCTGAATGGGAAGGGGGCCTCGCTTGGAATATGCCGCCGCACACAGTATCTGGAATGGAACTGTGGTCTCTCCCGCAGGTCACGATGGGAAGGAAGCCACCATACCTGTCAAGTCATTGTCTACTACTACTACTACTGCTGCTGCTGCTGAATATCTCCTAGGTCGTATTCTTCATGTTGATCAGGGCAGCCCGGGTCTGTTTCTATTGCGACACTGGTATTTCCCATCATCCACCCGGAAAGGAGCATCGGAATTTACATTACGGGAACAAATACCGGTCCGCCTGGCCAGGCTGCGTTGTCCAATTTTTGTTTCGAGCCTTCAAAGACGGGATTGGCTGGCAGTTCATTTGCGCAGAGATGAGTTGATATTGCCCACGTGCAGTCTAATTCCTCTTCTATATTCAGAAAGTACCGCCTGAAAGTTGGTATTTACTGGTCTGCTATACTGCTACTGACTCGGTCAATGGGACAAGTAATCCATGGCTCTCTACTCGGTGTCGCAGTCGGATTTACCTTAGGTTAGCTGCTTGGGTTCGCTCGGGATACGGGGTTTGCACTTCCAAGATTGTTTACTTTTTTCGCCAGTGCCAACTGGATTATTGTTGGCATAGTAGCATGCAAATCCGGAAACGTCCCGAGAAAACAAGGCAAACATTCGATACTAAGTTGGTCCCATCCCGAGAGGTTTATAGTACTGGGACACATATACGTAGCAGCGATGAATTTTTACAAATGTCCGGTGCAAAAGTAGGCAGAGTGAGTGCGTTGTTATAATTACTATAGCCCGGCTGCCAACAACAGGTATCCAGCAGTGTCGGCCGAGAAAAGACGAGCCTAAACCCCTAGCTGCTGCAGGGACCCTGAAGGGCTTCGCGCTACTGAGATTTGAAGTTAACTTGGAAACGGCAGCTGGTGTCGGATACCGCAAAGCTGTGGTGGCGGCATTCTTGCTGGTTTGCCATTTCCTACAATTATGGAGCCTGTGACCTGCGCGCAGCGTACCACTTTCTTTCTTTGGACGTCGGCAAGAGTAACGATTGCTTGATCAAGCTGACTACTGAGAGCGGGACTGGGGATCTTCCGCCAAATGGAGTCTGCCGGTCGGACAATTCTCTGAATACGGCCTAGCTCAATTCGATACTATGCAAGCCCTTCCACGGCGGCCATGATGAGCAGAAGCAAGCAAGCAAGCAAGCAAGCAATGCCCCCGAGGAGGAAGAAAAAAAAAAAAAAAAAAGCGAACGAGGCCTAAGTACATACTGGGCTAAGGATTTGTCCATCCCAATCGCCCCAGGGTTAGTTCGGCAAGGAGGGAGCGAGCGGCTCAAGGCAAGCAGCAAGGCCAGGCACTAAACACTGCCAACTGCGTGATACCATCTGCCCGCCATGCTCTGTGAAACAGGCAGCAGACTGGCTGGCAGATAGCCTACGTCGACAAGCAGCAGTTGATGTGACAATGATCGACGGCGGCGGTCTGGAGATAGCACGCTTGTGAGCGACAGTCGCCTCCTAGATTAAGCAGCCCCGAAAACGAAAACAAAAACAAAAAAGTTCTAGGTGCGTTTCCTGTTTGAAGCTTGTCCCCTCGTTTCGCAAGCGAAAGATGGCCGGTCCTGGTCGTCTGCTGTCCAATTCCGACTCCCCCGAGCCCCGGCACATATTTGTCCTGACGCTAGAGTAGAGCGGTATATGTCGCATTATCGCCGGCCGAGCTCTCTATACATATGGCTGCTATACTTGTAATTTACCCTGGCAACGCAGTCCTTCTGGAGCCTCTACTTAGCAATGGTAATAATCGTACTATAGGGATAGGGATAGGGATAGGTTTAGGGCGAGTAATTGACTGGTCATACGAGCAAGAAGCAGAAAAATGCCGCTCTCAGAAGTCCAGCCTCGTCTTCCTCGTTGAAGTGAAGTTGTGCGGTATGCCGCGAGGTGTTCAATACTTGGTCGTGGTCACGCCTCCGGTGCCTGCATGCGGTACAGAAGCAGCAAGCAAGTAAGCCAACCACCATATCAGATATCCCAGGTCACACACACACACACACTGTCTCTCAATTCACACACGCAGCACCCGAGTCACAGCACAGTACCAATCCATTTCTCAACCGGGGGGGGAGAGCCACTTTTGCAGGCAGTGACAGGGTCTGTGTGGTCTGGTCTGTGCTATATTAAACTACAGTTATACCCATTAAGCCGGGTCCGTTATAGCCATGGGAAACCTCAGGTAATCTCGGCCTGCGCTCAATCACATGCATGAAGTTCTGTCTTATGCTATCCCAGGGATTGGGAAGCTGCAGCCGCTAAGCGAGCTCAGGAAGAATCGCTCTGGGCTTTGCCGCGATCATGGCACGACTCGGGACTGGATATGGCACAGCCAGAGACGACTTTTGGTAGAATTGGTGACATTTGCAGTCGGAGAAATAGTTCTACAATGCTTCGAGATCACCCCACTAGACTGTTACTCGCGTTTCGACGAGATCCCAACGCGCTTGTTCTGGAACAATGATGTCGTATTCCATGACAGAGTGGGTTGAGGCTTCCTGGAAACTGACATCAGTCGCCGGCCCAATGCGGGCTAGCTCAGTTCGGTCAACTCAAGGAGGGAATCAGACACTGCCTGCTATCTCGACGGCTTGAGAGGATCCAGGGGCCTTCTCGACTGCCGTTAGCGGGGGGGGGGGGGGGGGGGGGGGGGGGGGGGGGGGGGGGGGGGGGGGGGGGGGGGGGGGGGGGGGGGGGGGGGGGGGGGGGAGGGGGGGGTGGGGGGGGGGGGGGGGGTGGGGGGGGGGGGGGGGGGGGGGGGGGNCGTCCCGACCGCCCGTGCACCCCCCCCCCCCCCCCCCCCCCCAAAGCCAGCTGGATGTAACGGTGCTTTTTGGGAGATCTCTCAACTCAGAAGAAAATGTCCGGTGATTCCCCTGACAGGACCCGTCGCAACGCGCCCAATGTGGAGTGCAGCGTAACAGTCTCGAGGTTCGTGACGCATCCGGCAGCGAGATGGTATTGTACTTTGCATGTGCCTTTCCGTGCTGCATACTCGGCCAGTATCCACGAGTGTTGCAACTTGGTGTTGAGCTTGAGTCGCCTCCTTAACAACAAGCTCTATAGACACCCTCTCTCCGACTCGCCAACAACAACCGCGGACACATTGCCGTCAACTGTGAGTCCCACTTAGGAGATGAAAGTCAATGGGGGGTGGGAAACTGGGATCTGGAAACTGGAAACTGGAAACTTTGAGCCGTCCACCGCACCATCTAGCCTTGTCTGGCTCTACTGTAACAACAGGTTGCGGACGAGGCTGCAGAGAGAAGGGCCAGCATGATTCGAGACCTGCATAATTCCGCGGGGCCTCATCGATGGATAGCCGAACCTTGCCCGCGGTTGAGCAATACTTAGTAGCGACATCTTCAGTCTACGTAGTGCGTAGCTAGGATGGTAGGTAGGTAGGCAGGTAGGCGTAGACGCGTGCCGCTGGCTGGTCGACTAAGGATGCGGCTAAAGTTGTCGTGACGGGCTGATGGAAAACGGAAAACGGTCCTCTGTCGGCTGCTCTCTCGTCTGTGCGATATCTGTTTCCCCATCATGTACACACAGGAATCCTCAGATACTGTACGTATCGCTGGGATGCATAGGCCCATGCTAACCCAGCAAGTCGTCTACTACTTACTTACCGGTACTACATATGTAGGCTAAGGGACTCCCACGATGCGCTACATCGTAATGGCCCAATCATTCCAGGGGCTCCTGCTTGGCTTGGCTCACCGTTGCGGCTACTGCAAGTCTCCGGAAAACCCACTGCCAAAAGATCGTGGTTGAAGGCTCTTCGTGGGTATTCTCACCCTGTTTGCATCGTCACCATGGCGAAAGTACCCTGGTCCCAACCGTCACGATAACCAAGTTACGGTGCTCAGAAGCTAACCAGGGCCCGCTGCGATTGGCGCGCGGCTTGTTGACTTGACTAGCAGTGGGCACCCTGATTTACTCAGTGTCAGGCACAACGACCTACCTGTCAAATTGGGCAATTCTTAGCAGCCTCTAGCCCGCCCTACTATAGTGTCGATAAACTATAATATAGTCGTTCAACCCAGGAGTCCCATAACACTAGCAAAACTGGCGATGTTTATCACGATAGTCATTTATTGTATACGATAGAGTTGCTGAGGTGGTAGGTAGTATGTTTCTCGCTGGCTCAACTCCGGCTCACGGGTTTCACCATGGACCGACCGACCCCTCGAAGCCAACAAGATACAAGATACAACAATTAATTGTCAATTCTGTGACCACCCACCACCACCAAGACCCCCGAGAGACAGACTCAGTCAGCCGTGCATCACGTCGCATCGACACCCGCATCCATCTGCGTATTACTTGTCAGCTGGACCGTGATAGTAAAGCTCCGAATAATCTCACAATGCTTCTCTCTAATGTCGGCGTCGGCTCGATTCGACCGCCCTCAGTCATGCTCGTGGACCTCTGGCAAGTCGGTGAAGCGCAGCCCTTTAGATTACCATCGACTTCTGCCGTCGCCCGGTGCCCAAAGCGGTTTACACGGCCGACGGATATTCCTATCGATAGTCATAATAGAAACTTGGATAGGGACTTGCCATTAGATTTGATATATGCGAACATGGAAAAAGAGAGCATTTCCCGTCGATACTATTCACAATTAACGGACAGGGGTTGACCCAAGAAAAGTACTTGTCTAGCCATGCCTCCACCCACCTAAGGGACAGGACAGCCACCCCCCCTGCGCTTTTCTCCAAGCGAGCTTCAACTAGGTCCCCGCCCGCCCACAATAGACAGTCCTTGTCCAGTAGGTACTCTATGCATCCTTGGCTCATGTCAAGGGTAATCTCTTGAACTGATGAACCGATTCTTGCAGGCCAGGGGCCCCCTTGTCAGCACACCATCCCCTTCTGGTTCTTCATCGGCGTACGTGCCCAACGGTCTTCTAGAAAATAGCGGGCCTATGGGTCCTCCTGTGGTCGTCGGAGGTTTTTACTAACAAATCACAGTGCCTTGTTGGGGGCCAGGGCAAGCATTTGGGAAGTGGGAGCCGTAGAGGGGGGAAGGGGGGCAAGGAGGAGGAGCAAGAGGGAGAGAAGGGGTGTGGCCTGTAACTGCTGCTTGCTTGCCCACTGCCCACACTGCTGGCTACTGCTGCAAGAGAGAGAGAGAAGGCTTGCCTGTGAATGGCTCCAGGGCCCATCAGTCGATTTCTCCCCGTGCCCCCATCTCGACCCATGTCATCCATACCTGCCTACTCCGTCCGCCTACATGCTTTGCTGCGTGAGAGAGAGAGAAAGAGGGTTTTGCCGTTCGGTTCTGGTCTGCCACACGCACCGCACACTACCCACTGCAGCAGTTCCTTGCCCAAGTACAGTACTTCCCTGCCTGGCCCTCTAAAAAGTCGGCATAGGCGCGAGAAGGGAAGGGGGATCCTCTACTATCAGGAACTTGGCTCGTGTGTACCCAGAAAGCATAATGCTAATATACTGACTGCGGTGCTTTGATCTCGTCCGTCGATATTTTTGGTGCATACCCATTCTTATCGAAAATGCTCAAGAGGACAGACAGTGTGTGTTTGTGTCCGTCTGTATGGGATAGAATACCATCATACGAAATTCTGCTATTGACTGACTATATCTTCTATTACGGTACGTTTCATGGAGTGATGAATTTCGATCATCGTTCGTGATTTTCGAAACACTGTCATAAGCCTAGAGGCTCTCCTTGACACTTCCCTTGGCGTTTGACCGCGCATGAGTGCAACGGTTCCTCAGTGTACTTGTATCCAGGAATATCAGGATCCCAGTCCCAAAGAGGGTCCTGGAATGTGGTCCCCTGGCCCAGATCATCATCCATCGCCTCTCCTAAGATTTTCCCACCCGCGGCCTGGTCTGGCTGGATGCACTGTACTGTACCGCAACACATACCTGGACACACACACACACGCACATACACCCCCAACGGACGCACACACCTCACACATGCTGCTGCTGCTTGCTTGCTTGCTTGCTCGCCTGCTGCCACTGCTTCTTCTTCTGCTGCTCCTCAAAGGCGGGCCTGTAGCTCTGACAGTGGGATGGATGTACTCCGAACATCTGTGCTAGACCCAGGTTATCCATCATCTCATCCCCCTCTGCCTAGGCCTGATTAGGCCCTATTCCAGACCCTGGCTTGTCAACCGTTAAACTGCCCGAAGAATAGTGTTTAGTGCCGCGACTTGCACGAAGCCACCCCCCTCCCACTAGCATCTACCGGAGCCATCCATCCCATACAAGTACACTCTGCCCTGCAACCTCGCGTTCCTGAAGTTCACTCTAATCCAGACTTCACATACAACCCAAAGCTATAACCTGACGTTACGCCGTAGGATCAAGAAGGAACCATTGCATTGGACTATTTCTCTCTCTTTCATCCCATTGCACCATCCAGACCCAAACACTTGGTGGTACCGAATCTACAGATAGAAGATCAGCAACACCAACCTTGGTCGACTCCCTTCGGCTAGGCACACGCAAAGACGTCTTCTTCTTCTCGGATCGGAACATCGCGATATGCTCCCATGTCCACCACGGCAACACTAACGGCGACTATGGCAGAGTTGAAGCCGGAGCCTCCTCACGGTAGTCTTTGGTCGAGCTACAGCGGTCCAGCTGTGCCATTATCAACTCGTTTTCCTAGCAACATGGAGTCCTCTCTCCATCACCATCCCACAGTCGGTTCCTCGCAACAACATCCAGGCCGGCCGAGGAGCGGTCATCCCATCGACCACCCTTATCCCTACCAGAGGTACTCACAGGACGAGACCGACGCCTTTGAGAGACACCAGCAACACGCGCCTCTGCAACAGCACCACAGCTATCCCAACCTGAAGCGTCCGTACTCGCAAACCGAGCAGCCTCCTTATCAGGAAATCGTTCAGGATCTCCGTGATGATGGCAACAAGCTTACCGTCAACCATGACCACAAGCTTTTGTCCTTCCGGAGGGCCCAGGACAAGCACACCATCGTCGACCAGCATGGTCGGATGCAGCAGCTGGAGTTGTCAGCACAGCTTCATGGCATGTTCTTCCTTTCGGAAATGCCTTCGAACACGAGCGACGGCTCTTTGCTACAGCCCGAGTTGACCTGCTACCGGAGAAACCTGTTCCAGATCAGTGGCTCTTTGATTACCCCTCGGGGTCAGCTGTCGGTTATACGCCAGGAGACTGGTGAATCGGTCCCAGTGACCAGCACCGAAGTAACCATTTCAGCCATTGAGTCTGTCGACGGTCACCCAGTGCGCCTGATCGTCATCCCCTGGAAGACCCCTCCCCCCAACTCCCCCGAGATGCCCCAGACTGCCGACCAAGAACCGGCAGCCCTACCATTGATCCCTTTCCAAGAGGATGGGCCTGAAGCGGATGGTGAATATGCGGTCTACCCTATCGGCTGGAGGAGGCTGCAATTCAGAATGTATGTAAAGTCACTGAGCTCGTGCCATTCATTGTACTAATTGCTTTAATAGTGCCACTGCCAACAACGGACGGAGAAAGGAGCTTCAACAACATTTCGTGCTGCACTTGAAGGTTGTCGGTACACTGTCGGATGGAACAAAGGCGGTTCTTACCGAGTCTACCACAGCGCCCATTGTTGTCCGTGGACGCAGCCCCCGGAACTTCCAGGCTAGGAAGGAGATCCCTCTCCTGGGGTCGAGCGCGGGTTCTAGAGGGCAGGCACTTGTTGAGACGGGGTTGGGCGTCGTTGCTGGGCCTCTGGCTGTGAAGCCGCAAGACTCGAAACTGAGAGGACTTAACCTTGAATTGCCTCGTACCGCCTTCACTTTCAATGCATCGAAGCTACCCGGCAGCCCCATGACCATGAGATCCAAGTAAGTTTTGCTTGGTTGAGCAAGGAGATGCTGCATACCTGAGTGTAACGCTGACAGCGATTTGCAGTTCTTACCCGAATTGGAGCCCATCTGGACCTCATCCCATGTCTTCCATGCCGTCGTCGGCAACAGCGAGCTACCCGCCCACAAGCATCCCTTCGGACTCTTACCAAAAGATGCCGGCTTACAGCACGGAACATCAAGAGATGCCCTTGCAGTCGTCCATGCCTCCCGTGCAGCTCTCCATGGTTGCCAGCGAGCAACCTTCCATACGGACACAATACGCATACGTCCCTGGTAGCTCCGCGCCGCCCCAGTTGTCGGTATCAACTTCCTCCATGGGTGCGCCCCATGACCATAATCTGAATGTGCCGAGATACGTCGAGAGTGGGCGGCCATCGAAGAGCCCTCGCCACGCTAGCCATACGTCGGTGCACAGCGCCGGCTCGATATCGAACAACGAATCGTCGGAATACCGGTACGGATCGTACGTCCCGGTGAATAGCAACCAAAGCCAAATGAGCTCGCCCACCACCTATACCACTAGCGACGGCAACTCGGCGGGCCACCACCACCAGTCGACGCGGGACTATTACCCGCCTCCCAACACCTGGACCACCACTGCTGGTGAGCCCACCTCAGTCCAGGCGTATCACAACCCGGAGAGCCGCCCGTATAGCTACCAAGATCAATACAAGTCTGGCCACGCCATGCCGCCTCTGAAGACAGATCACCACCCGGCGCCGGCCGGTTATGGCAGCTACAACTGGAGCCCCTCATAAATAAGTGGCCTAGTTGTTTCCAGTCAGCCACATGACCACCCACTCCTCCACTAGCTGTTGAGAGTTTTATATCCCATTCTGCTCGATCAACCTGAGCGTGGACTCGTTCCAGGGTCGAGACCGAAGCACTACAACCACATACATTATAATACCCCCACAACTGTAACATACCCAATACCTATACATACGTAATTAATGAGCGAACATCGGGCCGGAAAAGCGAGCCGGGGCGGTGGGCTTTAGAGGAAGGCGTCTCTATTCGAAAGGGGGGCGCAACCATGGGAAGCCGAATATCGGCTCGGCCACCCTCATACAAGAGGGAGAAAGAGGAAAGCACTCCAAGGTGTTAATGTTTTTGGAGGAATCCTGGTCGTCGTTGTCGTCGAGCCTCTTTTACTGCCAGCTATGCGAGCTGGAATTGTTTTGTTTTTCCCGCCGGTCCCTACCAACCCACTACGACCTTGTAAAAAGTGCATGGCTTTTTTTTTTTTTTTTTTGTGTGTGTGTGTACCTATTTGGCTTCCATGGTTTTCTTTCCTCTCGCGAGAGAGAGAAAAAGGAGAGGAGAAAGGGAACGGCACAGTTCGTTGAGAAAAAGGCGAACACCGGCGTTAGGCTCTCTGGGCTGTACACATGATTATTTGTTCGATATCCCCTTGCCCTTAGAGAGAATCAATCAATCAAGAGACAGAAGAAGAAAGACTCCAATTGTGTTAAGCGTGTGTGCCTGATGGATGGTGGACGTTGTCCCCCTTTTGTGTGAACTAGTGCCGGGATTGGGTCGGACGATGGTGGGTGGCCAAAGACATCAGCGAATATGAACCGAGCTATTCGTGTTCAAGTTATGTTAAGCTTGTTGTCTATCCCGATGGCTGCCTGCTGTGGAAACTGGTGTCTCTCTCTCTCCCCATGGGCTGATGGTGGCTGAAGCGAGGAGCCATCTTGGCCAAGATGGGGTCGGTGGCAATGTTTCGGTGGTGAACGGAGTGGAAGCTGGTCGCATGACTTGATGCAGGGCCAGGAAGGTGTTATACGATAGCAAACATGCTACGGGCCGGGAGCATCAAAAGGGCGGAATCGGAATGCTGGCTGGCCGGCAGCGAACGAGATACATGTTGATGCCGAAGGAGGGAAAAGAGTTACAACATCGAGGACAAGCAAAAGAGGGAAATGGGGCTTGATGAGGAAAAACAGGTGAGCTATTCCGGCTGGCTGCAGGAAGCGGATGATGATAATTATAGGAAGGGAGAATAGGTAGCCCAAATACCCTCCCTTAACACTACTATCTTGACCCCCGGCCAAAGCCGTTGAAATGAAAAGGAGAATTTTATTGGAAGGCCCGTACTCCCTTGTGCAAATCATTGGAAAGCCCGCATGTATACCCTGCTGGGCGATGATGTTCTACAGACATTCCCGGCAATTCGATCACCATACATGCAGACCGCATCTAGGTGTCCACCGGTAGACGGGGCGTCTCAACAAGGGGCGCACTGAAACTTATGATTAATCACATCTTCAGACATATCCAAGCAGGCAAATCCCTCCCAAGGAACGTCGGGAGAGAGGGGGGGCTTGCAAAGCTGCAACTTTAATTACGTACATGGCAAATGAGAGGTGCCAGTTGAGGTGGTGAAGATACAATGCAGATGGGCGTTTTTTTGGTTTTTGGCGGGCGTCGATCAGACAGATGGACGGGTTGACGGGTTGACGGGGGAGGGACCTGTGGGCGTGGACATGGGCATGGACAGTATGGTGTTCCGTTCATGGGTCCCGCCAGCCTGGTAAAGGTGTACAGCGTGCTGGCTGGAGCTGCTAGGTGAGCTGCTAGATTAGCTGCTAGCTGCTGCTAGGCCTATTTAATCTGCTGGCCATGTGGCTCTTTTTGGGCTTTCGCAACTTCGACCGTTTTAGACCACGACTTCGCTATCGCCCGTCCTCTCCCTTTATCCCTTCTAATCTATCAACACTCTCATTGGCTCCAACAACCGTTTTTCTCCTCTCGCAGCCCCACCTCAACCAAAAATAAACTGGGACTTTCTCCAACCCATCCTTGAATATTGTCTCCCAAGGCTTGCGTGCAGCCGTGCCAGTGCCAGCCTTTCCGACTATTGACGAACAAATTATCTACGAAGTCAAATCTCGGTTTTTGATGTGATCAGATCAGATCAGATCAGATCTGCCCTGCTCTCTGCTCTCTGCTCTCTGCTCTCTGCTCTCTGCTCTCTGCTCTCTGCTCTCTGTACTCTGCACTTTTACTTGTATTCCCACAACCCAACCCCGTGCGATCCATCGGTCTCAGCAATTGCCACAAATCTTCGCAGGACGAAGCAGCAGACTTTGGCCAACCTGGACATTAATACACATCCTATACTTGTCACAGCTTCGCTTGTTGTGTCAAGCAGTATCCATCATGTTTGACATTCCCGAGGCTAAACGGTTAGTTCCAGTGCACTACACCAACCACCACCATCCCAAGGAGCTGTGACCGAAGACCACCAAAAACTGACAGACTTTTCACAGCGTCCGGAGAGAAGACTTGTATAGCTCCGCATCATCTGATAATGATGATGAGGGTGATGACTTGATGGGCCCGGATAGGCAGGTGGAGACGGAGCTGCACGAGAAATTGAGGGCGCAATTAGCTGGCCTGCTGGATCTGGACATATCATCGCCATCTTCCTTGCCTGCCCCGGGCGCTACGACGGATACCCCGGCCCAGCCGCCGTCAGGGGCGGCAGTTGCTTCAGACGAAGGAGCCAATGGCCCTTCTGCTGGAATCGATGGGCCACTTGCTTCAGATGAGAATAACCCAGACGAGGTTGCATACACATTTCGTCTGTTCCGCGATGAAGAACCCTCCCACACCGTGGTCATTAGGCAAGGCGATGAGACCCAGGCTGGCGGGAAAGCCGAGTTCGTCGTAGCCCGGAGAACACGCTCCTACTATGTAACCGACAAGCCGGACCAGGAGACCATGGCGCAGTTCAAATTTGCAGCGGTAAGCACGGAGTATTTGCTGGCCGATGCCAAACAGCGAAAATGGGGATTGGAAAAGCCTTGGAGGGTCACCAAGATCAACCTCACAACAGACAAGGACACGAGGGCGCGGGATGCTGATAACATCAACGACAAAACCATGGCTCAAGGTAAGAGGACACGGCCCAGTAAGAAGCGCAGGGTCATCCTGCGTACGCGAGACAAGGCCAAGAGGGAGAAGGAAGAGGCTGCGAAAAAGAAACTCGCCGAAAAGGAAGAGCATATGTTGGAGAAGAAAAAGAGGCTCAATAGAGCAAAGAAGCTCAAACGTCGGGCGAAGGAGCGAGCGAAGAAAGGCACCGGTGCAGGCGGTGCGGATGAACCAAGCTCAAGGGAAACGAGTCCGGAATGAGAAAGGGAAGCTCCAGGTTTTGCTCCATGGGCTGTCTTTCACAGATGTATGCATGATCACGCTTCTTCTGGATCCTTTTTGGCCATTGCACTTTACTCAGGTCGAGGTTGAAGTGCTTCATTGCTGCATCCAACTTCAACAGCAGTTCCATCCCTTCCAGATTGTGATACGAAATCAACACATTCTTATTAAAGCGGTATTTAACCCCCATTATCTATTATAACAACTACGACCGATGAACGCTACCCATCGGATTACCTGAAAGGGACAACATACCACCACACGCATTATTCACATATGTGACCTGACACCAACAGACTCAAGTACGTTCCATATGCAATGCCTTCACAGCAACAGGGCTTATTTGGTTTTCAGAATCTTGGTCCCGTCAACGACATCACGTACGGTATCCGTCCCCATATGTCGAGCTTTGAACCACCACAGGAGCAAGCTGAAAGGCTTCCACGTGCCCACCTGACCAGTCGCTCGAGACGGCCCGATCGAAAGTGCAAGCAGGATCTTGGGGTCCGGCGTGTACGCGTCCATTTTACCATCCTTGAAGTACCTCTCGAATTGCTTCACCAAGTACTCAGTCTGAGCGGCGAGGCTAGCCGCTTGGGCAACCTGAAGATTTCCTGCGTCTCCAATTATAAATACGTTCTTGTATTGGGGTGATCGAAGGGAAGTATCCTGATGCAAGCGGCCGTCGTCATCTCGCATCTCAGACGGCGTAAATTCGGTGTTGTACTTGAGGCCATAAGCCGGTATGAAAAGGTCCGTTTTCAGCTCCTCTTTGGTGGAATCCGTCTTGGTGATCTCAACAATTTTGCCTCCCTCCTGCGATGCAGTCACGCCAGAAATGCGCGCGTTGGAAATGTACTTGACTTGAAGCTTCTCGAGCTCCTTCTTGGCTGTCTCGCGGGTGGACTTCATGATGCGGCTCTCCAGAGGCAGTGAGTCGGCAGAAATGATGGTGATGGATTTTGCCCCGGACTTGGCGTAAGCATAGCCCAGCTCTCCGGCCACCTCGACACCCGTGATGCCAGCCCCACCCACGACAATGGACGAGGCCTTCTCAATCTGGTTGCGCAGCTGGGAGATGGCGGCGCGGGTCTGTTGACTCGTACCCACGACCTTCCATGGCATAGCGTCCCTCGCGTCGGCGCCTGTGGCAATGACAATTGTGTGGTACGCAATGTCGCGCTTGGTGCCGTCATTCAGGGCCACTGTGACCGAGTTGGCGTCGGGATGTAGGGCTTCGGCCTTTCCGGCGACGAACTCAAACTTGTCGTCACCGTACTTGGAAAAGGCATCTTTGATACTGTACAAGACCTTGTCCTCGCTCATGGCGCCGGGTATTACGGCGCGAGGCGAGGCGATGTTCCAGAAGAACTCGTCATTGGGCGACACGAGGAGCACGCGCATGTCTGGGTTGCTCTGCGTGGACCTGGCTGCCAGCCAATGGGCCACGGGAATGCCTCCCAGGCCAGCACCGAGCACGACAACGGTCTTGGACATGTTGTTCCGGTGTTGTGGTTTGAGTGGTTTCCGAGTTGTTCTGGATTCGGAGAAAGAAAAGTGGTCAGTTGTAGTGTTGCGAGGCAAATTCAGCACTCGGGGTTGTATTATGAGGGTTGTTGGGTGTTTCACGACTACGCAATGCCTTGAGACGGGTCACTTCTCAATGCGTTGCTAGAACGGGGTCGGGTCGTGTTGGGCAGGTCAAGGCGGCAGCGACAGACAAGGCTTTATAGCAAGACAAGGCCATGAAATTCTTGAGAACTCCAAGGGCCAATCAATCTCTGGAAAATTGGAGGATTTGTCACGTCTTATCATACACTATCACGTTTTCATAGAGCAAGCAACAATAAGACGGTCGGTCAGCTTGATTTCTAAGAAATGATGGGAATCACAAAGCGATCCCGCGCGGTTATTAGCTAAGCAGAGGGTGGGTGGTATGTACATGTGGTATCCTCAAGGCCCGGGCCACCGAATAAGCAAGCAGCCAAGACAAAAGAGACGGAAAAGGTACGGTGAAGGTATGCATGCTACCAATCGATAGCCGCTGATTATTATCGATAATCTGCTTGCAGTCTTGGGGTTGCAACGTGTCTATAGCAAGGAGATTAGCAGCCTACACAGGTCTGCAAGCTGGCAAGGTCTGGTACTGATGGCGTCTTTATTAGAGCACTGTGCTGCTGCTGCTGCTGCTGCTGCTGCTGCTGCTGCCGCCGCCGCCGCCGTTTGGATGACAGGGTGATAGAGTGACAGCCTGACAGCCTGACAGCCTGACAGGGGCACTACGGCTGTCCCCGTGCCCTTTCTTTGCCTACATACTCCATCAAAGCATGGATGAAAGCCACCAACCAACCCTGTCGCTGGTTTGGAGCAGGCAGTGTCGTGTCAAGTAAACATCATGTTTCTTGTGTGGTAGTATTGAAGCCTGAGAAATGTCAGTTTAAAGGAACGACAGGCTCTACTTTGAATAGCAGTACAAGGCCAGTCTGGAAATAGTCTTCACTTTAACTGACACTTGGCAGATATGGCACCAGCCTCATCTTGAATTCGCGCCAAATTGAGCAACAGGGTCGTCCATTGTCCACGGTTCGAAACTGCGCGTTTCAGAGCGTGGCGGTGCCAGTTTGTTTCCCATGTATTGAAACCTCCCCACCCGCAACGAGGGGTCGGTCGGTCTCGGTCATTTGAATCATGAACACCGACTGCCGGAGTCTTTCCCACAGCTGTTAGGCTACGACTTGACTTGATTGCAGGCTGACTCAACTGGCTGACAGAATATCTTAGCGTCTCTACCGTCATCAGAGAAGAGAGACTACCAGTACGAGACCATTCTTGTAGCTGACCTACTTGCTTACCTACACTAGGAGGTAGAGTTTGGGAAGAACTAAGCAAGCTTCTGCCTCTCAACGTCACAGCCGTTTATTTCTTCTTCCGACCGTGTCATGTCGCTATATACTGGTAGGTCGACCGACAGATTTGAACCCCACGTTACTAAATATATGTCCTCGCATCCGGGCATGACCTAGCAGGTACGACATGACGCGGGAAACCGGAGTCGACAAATCCCCAGCATGCGAACGCGTCGATGAACTTCCCTGGGCTGCGTGTCCACAACGGCTAGGGTGCGTGGGAAGGGTTGCTCTTTGAGTGGCTGTTCACTTCCGGGCTTGGCTGGTTCGAGTCGGGCTAAGCATCGTCAAGCTTCTGGCACTGCTAGCCTCTCTCTCGCTCTTTTTGTCCCTCTCCTCTGAACAAGAGCCTGGGAGCCTGGGAGCCTGGGAGCCTCAGATCGCTTGGCTTTTTCGGGGCTTGGCACGTAGCAGCCCCCACCCACCCGTTTCAATTCAGAGGTAGCATCTGTCTGAGTGATCGACACTAAAAGTTACAGACTCTGGGCATTCGTCCATTTGCGCTTGTTGGACCCTGTTCTTACAACATCAAACCCTCTCTCCCTGTCTCTCGTGTCTCTCTTTGCCGGCCCCATCGTTGCCGCAACGCTCATTGCAGAAAGAATAATCATAAAGCATTGTTCTGGGATATATAGTCGACAGTATCCCCATCCGTTCGTTTGGAACTTCTCTCTAGGGATTCACTGCCAATTCAAACAGTCCATCTTTGGTTCATTATCCTATACCCACTGCGTTGCTGGACATCTGCACCCTCATCGTCATTCGTACTTCACTTCTCCATCTGTTCTTTTAATACACTTTTATTGCTTCTTTTCTTCTGTATATATACATACATACCTACATTCATCCCCACATCGCCATGTTGTACTCATTCGTCACCGTTCTGGCCGCGGCCACCCTGTCGCTGGCTTCCACCCCGGCCGGCTTCAAGCCCGCCAGCCAGGACCCTCTGATCGTGACCTTCGGCAAGACCGATGGTTCGGGCGGAAAGGAACTCACCAAGGCTGGTAAGCAACCAACCCCCTGGAAACCCAACCAAGAGAAGTGAAGATGACAGCAGATGTTAACGAGACGTGCCCCCCATAGCGACCGCCAATGCGCCTACCCTCTCCACGAGCAAGAAGCTCGAGGGCAAGTCCTTCGCCGTCATGATGATCGACCTCGACATCCCCGGCAACACAGCCGGCCAGACCAACACGCTCCTCCACTGGATGCAGACGGGCCTGACAGCGGCCGCCAGCGGCGCCGGCTCCGCGCTGACCGTCCCTGCCAGCGTCAAGGCCGAGGCCCCTTACTTCGGCCCCTCGCCGCCCGCCAAGACACCTCTGCAGCACCGCTACACCGAAATCCTGGTCGATACGTCGGCCGCGACCCCGGAGCAGCTCAAGGTGCTCACCGACGCCGCGGCGAACCGCATGGGCTTCAAGGCCGAGGAGGTGCTCACCAAAGCCAAGCTCCAGGATAAGGTGGTCGCGGGCAACTTCTTCACCGTCTCCAACAAGGGTCCCGCCGCCGATGCCACCAAGGGAGGCAACAAAGGCAACTCTACCACCCCCGGCACCGCCAAGGGCTCGACCGGCGCCACCAACCCGGGCAAGCAGACCGGTCTTCCCGTAAAGGGCGAGGCGTGGGCGCACCAGGCTAGCGGCATGCTGACCGGCATCGCCGTCGTGGCGGCTGTGTTCTTTGCCCTGTAAGAACCGGCACGACATTGTAAAATAGGGTTCGGAAAGCCATACGAAGCAGAGACGAATAGGAGGAACAAAAAAGACCAAATATAGAATAAAAAAAATTCGAAACAATAACTCGTGGTTTCTTCCCTGCCTGATGTTGGCCAAATGATAATATGTATGTATGCGTACTCCTGTACCCCACGACGCAGGCAAGGGGGGCAAACTTGGGTAATATGAATATAGTGTGTCATACAATCGTAGGAGCCGGACACACTGCGGAGCCCATACTTACGTGGAAGACGCAGGCTAGACTACTGCATCATTTCAGGGTACCGCCAGTACAGTACCGTAACCTTGCAGTACTTGGAAATAATGAACAGTTGCTCCGTTGCGGCCGCTTTCTACACATCAAGGTCATCAGCCAAACCTCTACCGTTCAAAAGCGGTAACAGAGTTGCGATCGAGCAAGCATGTACGCGCCAATGAAGCCAGACACTGGGTTACTGGAGAGTCGCAGCAAAGCAGTGGTTCGTTTATGCACTCAGTCTCAGAAGAATGCTGTCGAGATATCCCCAGAGACCTTCCGGTAGTATCAGGGACAGCCATCCACACGATTGATGGGGATCTTCTATCTTAGCTCTGTGTGGCATTGGTTCTCTGTTCTATACTGCCGATTCACTCTGCCGCATTGGCCCAGCAGGTACTTATTCACATTGTATCCTATCCGGATGGGCAACTATTTCTTCACCCTTTTTGCACTTGGGGCCTCTGATTCAGGGTCACACTCAGTTTCACCATGTACGCAATAAACGTTGACTTGTACGGACACAGGACCCCGTAAACGATTGGCCTTTCCGAACGAGAGTGAATCCAGTAGTGAACTCCGGATAAGGTGCGTGACTCGCACAATAATACCCTGTGAGGTCTCCTTGACCTTTTCTTTCCCTTGCCCCAGAGATGACGGTCGTCGTTCCGAGAAGTCATCGTAGGAGGCATTATGTATATGGTTGAGACTGGTCGTAGGTAGTCAAGCCGTTGCCGAACCTTTTGGTTTGGCCTGGTGAAGTTTGAGGGTCTTCAAGAAGCTATACTGACACAGATGAGAAGTATGTTAGGTATCCAGCCTATGCTAGAGTTTTGTCCCGGGACGAGGATCTTTTTATCATCGGGAGATACGATCGGCTTCGCAGTCGTACCCTCTTCACTTCACAGGATGGGATTGTTGAGCTCGAGGAGGAGCTGAATGCCCTGGGTGTGAGATATTCTGACAGGAGCGCAACGGGCGTCAATAAGGGATCTGTGCTTCGAGATCAGCCCGAAAGGAAGTTAGTCGTTAATCAAACCGATATGCGCCGAGTTGCTGAAATATGGTAAGGCAAGTTCAGCCATTTACCCCCCTTTCGTGTGGCCAAGACCTCATTGCAATAACGATCTGGAATCTTGGCAAGTTACACTGTCGCTATGCGCAGCTGAAATCGAGGCCTGTCGCCCCAAAAGCAAGGCTCTCGAATGAGAATGGCCGTATGCAAAGGCGCTACACTCGTGTGAATCACTTAGATAACTCGAATGGACCGGTTGGTGCATGTGGCCATGTAGCAGGCCGGCCCCCTCTTACCAAGGCCGAATGGTTTACCCGCAAGTGGTAAAAACAACCCACGGCACCGCCTGAACTGCCGGGTCCCAACTATATTATACAACCACGGTTATGTACACGCAGATTGACGAGGCGTCTTGCTCCAAGCTTTTCCGTTGGGGGCCAATCATCTGGAAAGCCGAGGTATGGTCATTAGGGGATGGTCAGATCGCCCAAACTATCAGCGCAGTGCTAACCTACATGTTCAATAAATCGGAAGGGATGCTCTCTGGCTTCCACTGGCAGAGTGGTGACTGGCTGGGGTCAGGAGGAGGAATCTCGGAGAGTTTTAGCGGGTGACAATAGTGGTACTGTACAGAGTACAGAGTAGACAATAGCAAATAACCTACATATGTAGGGCAGAAGGTGGGGTCGCGCATGGGCGGAATGGCTCCTTCCCCGCAATCTCGACACATGTTGCCGTCACACCCAGCCCCAATTGCTGGCCTTCCCGATCACACTTGCACAAGTAGCCTATGCCGTTTCTGGTTTCTGGTTGCTGGTTTCTGGAGCTACAGCAGAGTGCTCACTTGCTCACACCAGACCAGGCCTGACAAGGACTTGGCAAGGACTTGGCAATATATCTTTCTTTTTCTCTTTTCTCTTTTCTCTTTGCTCTTTTCTCCTTTCTACCAGGGTAGGCATTGCGTGTTTTTGCGAGTCAAGTAACCTACTGGAGAGTGTCAGAGATGCCTAACAAACGCCTAACAACACCTCCCGTCATTCCGAAGCTGATGAACTAGGTACTGACTAAGTACGCAGTAGGTACTTGTACCCACCTAGTCTCAACAAAGAACATGCCGACGTGGACCTTCTTGAGTCTGGAGTCTTGACTCTTGCCAGATAATAGTAAGTGAGATGAATTGCGAGCGAGCGTGGTAAGCTGGTTCGGTTCCTGCGGGAAGGCGGGGTCGAGGTTGTGTCATTAGCCTACACGTACTGAGCGATGGACCTCGACAGCTTGATCAGTCTCCAGAGCTGATATCATCTGTCACTACTTCTTAATGTAACCCGACCTGGCATTCTCCAAAACAAACGTTCGGATGCGGGGCAAGCTGGTAGTGAGTATAGCAACCCCGACACATCTCCGAGGCCGATCCGGCAACACGCCGAGAAATATGCTGCCATGTATCCTTCCATGCACACTTTGACACCCAAGTCCCAATCAATTGGAATCTGCTCAGCAGCCAAGCTTCGTTATGCAGCCTAATGCGGCCTCTGGACCTCTCTGGAGGCTCTGGCTGGGTATTGGTCCCGTGCAGTGCGTCAGTCCGCAGTCCGCGAGACCTGTCAGTCAGGCAATCACAATTCCCAATATCCTATCCCCGAACAGGAGACTACTAACTAACTAGACTTGGGAACTTTGGAAGACTGATGCGGGGCAGCGACAGAGAGAGAGAGAGAGAGAGAGAGAGAGTGTGTGTGTGTGTGTGTGTTTGTGTTTGTGTGTCTAACAAGTCCGGGATTGGAAGGCTGGCACTCTGGCACGCTGGCTGTAGCTCCTCGAGAGTCGAGACCTCGACTACCTACACTACCACTGATGTGCCATGCTGCTACCGTTGTACTATCTTCTAATACCGCTTAACTGGCCCGCAAGTGCGGATCGTTGGAAGAGGGGGGTCGCGGTTCTCGATGCGCGGGGGCGGGGGGGCGGGGGGGGGGGGGGGGGGGGGGGGGGGGGGGGCGGGGGGGGGGGGGGGGGGGGGGGGGGGGGGGGGGGGGGGGGGGGGGGGGGGGGGGGGGGGGGGGGGGGGGGG
>QUSE01000005.1:1152423-1244789 GCA_006508115.1 Apiospora malaysiana
GGTTGCACATGGGGGGCCGGGGTTCGGCTGAGACCCCCCCCCCCCCCCCCAACGAGGCAGGTACTGTGAGAAGGTTGTGGAACTAGACTCGTCGGCTGCGATGCTTGCTGCCAGGACACAACACATAACTCCGGAGCTGAATAGAGCCTGTACCGCCACCTTGTGGGCACCATCTGCTTTCTGCTTTCTATTCGAATCGTGCCCCTAACATAAATACCACGGCAACCTGCCCTGTTGAATTCCTGAATCCTCGCTTCCTCACTTCTCTTAACATCAACGACATCATCGCATGGTAATCGTCTCCACTGCGACGCATCTACGCCCCATTGCTCTCTCCGTCAGAACCGGTTATCAAGCTCATATACATATATACACCTCCCCTCATCTCTTTACCACCAAGCTCTTCTGCAGCTTCTACTGTTACTTCCTATCCAGTCACAGCCAAAGTCAAAGGACTTGATTCAACACCCAATCAGTCAAAATGGTATTACTCGCTCGTTCTCTTCACCGTAGCCTTCGTCCCGTTTCTGCTTCGGCACGGGCACTATCAACATCATCATCTGCTTTCACATCTCGGGCCTCGACGACGTGCAGGGCCGGCCTGACATCACGGCCGGCTCTGGCGCCCAACAGCTCGACGCCCCTCTCCCTCTCCTCTCGCAGCCCATTTGGAGCTCCCGCTTCGATTCGCTCGCTAACAGGTCAACGTGAAAAGGTCAAGGTTCTGCTCGTTCTGTACGATGGTGGCAAGCACGCCGAAGAGGTATGTGATATTTTGACTTGCACGGACGGAGGGAAAAGAAGAGCATCGATCTGAAGGTTTGGGGTTTGGCGGCAAGCGAGGGAGGGGCCTTACGCGATTCTTCCGTACCCAGACATCATCCATCGTCTATCAGTTGGAGTTCACGCTCCTGGCGCACTTACAACTGTGCCAAGAGCCAATCAGAAGCTCCGGCTGGCCGTTGGTCTCTTGGTTGGTGATGAGGGGCAAGAATGGCTGGGGTTTCTCGTTTTCTATGCCGCAGCCCGATCTCCTGCATATGATATGACATGACCAGAAACTTCCCCTCTCCGGGACTTTTTATACAACCACAGAAAGGCTAATAATTGGGGGTAATTGTAGCAACCCTTGCTCTTGGGCACCACTGAGAATGAACTCGGCATCCGAAAGTGGCTTGAGGACCAGGGCCACACCCTTGTTACCACTTCGGACAAGGAGGGCGAGAACTCTACTTTTGACAAGGAGCTCGTCGACGCAGAGATCATCATCACTACTCCGTAAGTACTTCCAAGCCACCTATAGCTACATGTAGCGGGGTCGCATTTCGGTTATTGACACGCCATTGCTATAGCTTCCACCCTGGCTACCTGACTGCTGAGCGTCTGGCCAAGGCTAAGAACCTGAAGCTCGCCATCACTGCTGGTATCGGTTCTGATCACATCGACCTCAATGCCGCCAACACAACCAACGGCGGTGTCACCGTCGCCGAGGTCACTGGCTCCAACGTCGTGTCCGTTGCTGAGCACGTCGTCATGACCATTCTGCTCCTGGTCCGCAACTTTGTGCCCGCGCACGAGCAGATCCAGGCTGGCGAGTGGGACGTCGCCGCCGCCGCCAAGAACGAGTTCGATCTTGAGGGCAAGGTCGTTGGTACCGTCGCCGTCGGCCGCATCGGCGAGCGTGTATTGCGCCGACTCAAGCCCTTCGACTGCAAGGAGCTGCTTTACTTTGACTACCAGCCTTTGAAGCCCGAGGTGGAGCAGGAGATCGGCTGCCGCCGCGTCGAGAGCCTTGAGGACATGCTAGGCCAGTGCGACGTCGTCACCATCAACTGCCCCCTGCACGAGAAGACGCGCGGCCTCTTCAACAAGGAGCTCATCTCCAAGATGAAGCCCGGCTCCTGGCTCGTCAACACGGCCCGCGGTGCCATCGTCGTCAAGGAGGACGTGGCCGAGGCCCTCAAGTCGGGTCACCTCCGCGGCTACGGCGGCGACGTCTGGTTCCCCCAGCCCGCGCCCCAGGACCACGTCCTCCGCTACGCCAAGAACCCCTTCGGCGGCGGCAACGCCATGGTTCCTCACATGTCGGGCACCTCGCTCGACGCCCAGAAGCGCTATGCCGACGGCACCAAGAGCATCCTCGAGAGCTACCTCTCGGGCAAGCACGACTACCGCCCCGAGGACCTCATCGTCAAGGACGGCGACTATGTCACCAAGGCTTACGGCCAGCGCCAACCCACCAAAAAGGGCAACTGAACAACGAAAATGTTTAGTTAATTAATGAGTATAAACCCGAAAGTGTAAATTCGACGAACCCCTAGGAAGGGATTTTCTCATATATCTATTATATTGATACACTTGGTCTTATTTATATGAAATTTCATGGAATCAAAACAATTACTCCAACTCTTCCGTGTTATTTGCGCTTCACCACCGCCATTGGCTTGTGTCGTATAACTCCTTCAAGTACTCCATTGGATAAATGCGACTTCAAGGCATCGTGGCAGTCTACAATACCGGAAGGCAACGCAGTTAATCGACTCGGATGCATCATTGGTGACCAGGTACCTTGTCATGTTGGAAAAACAAGCGTGCATAATCGTAAGGGTGTAGTCTGGGTTACTACGTCCCTTTCGGTCTATAATCTCGCAAGTAGTGTATACAAACGGCTTCGTCGCCATCCCGTTCCATCACGATAATATCGTTTTCCACCCTCTTTTCTTCTCCTGATACTCGTGATCTGGCCATGTTATTTGGCCACGATTCCGAGCATACCACTTACGAGGCAAGGGAGGACAACAGTAGGATCCATAAATTGTCATATCCAAGAGCCCTTGTAGACGATGGAAGGCCTTGTCCGCTCTTCAACCCCAACCCATCCCACCAGGATATTGTTGTTGTTGTTGTTGTTGTTGCTGCTGCTGCTGCTGCTGCTGCTGCTCCCACTCCACCGGCCCACCCATCACCATGCCTCCTGCGTCTTGCGCACCCGCGTTCGGGTCCGCCAGCCAAACGACCTCGAGCTTCTCAAGCTCACGCTTGAAGAAGTCCTGCTCGTCGCGAACGGCGTTCTCAGCAGCCGGGCTTCCATCCCCTCCAGCGGCACCCATCATAGGAATCATGTGTCGCGGGTAGCGGCGGACGTTGAACCAATGCGTCAGACTCCGAAGAGCTTGTTCTAGGGGCAGGGCCTCCTCGACCTCGGCGTCGACGTCGGAGCCCGCGAGCCACTCGTCGCGGAGCTCGGGGCGGCAGTGCAGGTAGACGGCTGTGATGACGCGCATATTGGACTGGCGCCACTTGCGGCCACAGTACGGGACTTGATTCTTAAAGAGCTTCAGGGTGTAGAGCCGCAGCTCGGGCTGGGGCACGCGGAGCGACTTGCGGATGATATTGGACGACTTGTACTGTACCAACAACAGGTTGCGGTGGGCCTTGTTCTTGCAGATTTTCTGCAGGATGCGTAAATAATTGATCAGGGAGAAGAAGTTGCGCCGCGAGTAGTCGGTAATGGGCTCCTTGGGCATGGGGTTGATGGGGTAGCCCAGCTCGTCCACCTCGGGACGAGTCGGGGCTTGGTTTTCGAGTTTCAACCCAGAATCGCCATTAGTGCCTGCCTGAGGTCTCGGGGGTGACTTTTTGCGCTTGATGGGAGGTGGCGCTGCTTCGTCCTCGCTCTCCTCTTCCTCATCGTCGGCTCCATCTATTTCTGTAGGATCCATGGGCTTATCAATTGGCCGGGCCCGCTGGTTGCAAAAGTAGAAGAAGCTGTGGTCTAGCCGGTCGGTTCTACTATCAACGACCTGCTGAACATCCTGATGTGCGAAGAGCTTCAGAACAAGCGGCAGATAATTCGAGTCTAGAAGCAATTGTGTCATGTACTCGAATTTGAGAACATCTGTCGGATATCGTTAGCTTCTATATCCATGGATAATCAGAACGTCGAGTAGTGTCAACTTACGAGAGATCTTGAACCATTTTAGTAACAGCAGAGCAATCCCAGTCAAGGCTTTGCCCTCAATCTCACGCGCACGCGCTTGGTCTAGATCGTCAAGAGACAAGTCAGGGCTCTCTTGACCCGTGGTCCCGTTGGTCCCATTAGAACTGTCATGGGATCTGTACAGATTCGGGGCTTGTTGTGGTCCCCGGAAGTTGTTGGCTATTCCTTCCGGGCCTCGGGGTTGCGGTAAGGTGATGGCTGCAGTAATATTGAAGAGCAAGGTCTTCATCAAGACTATGACGACTGACTGAAGCCGAGGCAAGGCAGTATCCTGCAAACCATTGTCAGTAAGTTGCGCCATTCGTATTTCCATTGATCACTCACGTATAAGGTCTCTATAGCCTCGAGGCGCTCCTTGATCTTCGGATCCAGATTCTCCGGGTCTTTGCCATAATCGATCTCGGGCCCTTCAGCCTTGGCTGTCCTGGCCTCGATTTTCGCCAGGAGTTTTTCATCGTCCACCTCATCATCATCGCCTATCCCTAAGGATTCGAGATCAAGGTCATCCACGTCGTCATCTTGCGTCGGGTCCCAGCCTCGGTCAAACTTTAAAAACTTCTCTCGCTCTTCCCAAAGCTGCCGGGTGGCTCTCGTCATGCGCACCCGGTTGGAAAAGAGCTCGCCTGCTTCGAGAATCGAAGCTGGGATGTCGCTACCTTCCCATCTTCGCCCTACCAATATATCCTGAAGACCGGCGGGTCCCTTCCCACCTGCACTGTTGCTTGTAGCATCTAGCGGGGGGTACATGAAGGGGAAATTTTGGTTCGTTTGATAATTCTGTTTCTTGCCACCCTTGCCGCCTACTGCAGGCGATGGCGGCGGAGAAGGTGCAGGTGTGGCAATATGCACTGGTTGGTGAAGAATGGAAGCCCCTCCACTCTGGGCATTCGGCGGCCCGGGTATGATGCCATTGGAACCGTTGTTGCGGGTAGGGTGGTTTGGCAGTTGGGGCAGGAGAGATGTGTTGTCAGCTTCCAGGGGCAGAGGTAGTTGTGGCGGCACATAAGCTGGGTATTTCGAGGAGATCTCCTGCCTGAAAACGTGATAATCCAAGGGAGATGCCGTAATTGTGTCCTTGGTTTGTTCTTTGTTGATTGCTTCGCTAAGAGCTTTCTTGGTCTCTTCGATCTCTTCCGTGCCGCCAAATACTACCAATAAGGACTTCCAAAGGAGAAGTAGAATCTGCGTCTTGGTTTAGTTGGCGGTTCGCACACAGATCCAACTATCGGCACTTACATGCGTCATGGGTAATGTAGGAGACTCAAGCCACCTCATTTTAGCAACTACTGACAGCATATATGCTGCCACATTGGGACTGAGCGAGACTGCAACGGCATGCTGTTAGCACTGGTTTGATAAGCCGACAATTTTGCCAGAACTTACGGAGCTTTTCCTGTACCGCGGCCATGCCCGCACGGTCGTTCAGTATCTCCTGTAAAGTTGTATACATGATCGTCATCAAATTCATCAACTCATCCTGCTTTTCCTGTAAGCCCTCTGGTTGTACATTCGAGGGCTCTATTTGCCTATGGGTGCATTAGTATCAACGACCTTCTCAATGAACCCAACGAGTGCCCATAATTGTTGCCCAAAACGTACCATAAAGTGTCCAATGCGTTTTGTAAAGCATTCCATATGATAGGCAGCCCGTCGCACTCCGCGAGTAGTTTTACACCTGAGCTGATGGCCGCGAGTTGATCCGGCGCTGCCACGGTGCGTATTTTTGACTTGTCTCCCAGAATTGGCGCGCCGGCCGTGTCACACCACCGACCGAGGACGATATATACCAATCTGCCAATGGCAGCGGTCCGGAGGCCGTCGTCAGCAGAGCCGATCTGGTTGAGCGCCTTGGTCACGAAGGCGGCGCGGATTCCGTCGCTCGCATCGTCCCATGTCGCGTATCTACCGTGGTTGTTACCCCCCGCGCCATCATCGCCGGTAGCATCCTGCTGATCCCAATGCCACTTGAAGGACTTGTGAGCGGCATTGAGGCGCACCCACTGCCAGAACTGGTACACGAACCACTCGTCGAGCTCCTCAGCGTGGGGACCCGTGTCCGAGTAGGCGAAATCGTAGACGACAGTATCGGAGCGGGGGAACTCGGAGACGATGCGCCTCAGCTGGGCCAGCGAGAGCGAGTCGGGAGGCTGCTGCTGCTGGTTGCCTGACGGCGGTGCAGGAGCGGGCTGGGTCGGTGGGTTCGGCGGCATCGAGTTTCTCGGCGGCAAGCCGGGGCGTATGGGGACGGCGGCGGCAGAATTATTATTCATGGGGGAGGATGGTGCAGGTGGTGGTGGCGGGTTCGCCGTGGTGGTCTCGGCAGCGACTCCCGTGTCTGCGAGGTCTCCGACGGGGTCCTTGGTGTTGTTGGGGCCATCAGACGGGGCGGCATCGTTGCCGCCGGCCTTGGAGAGCCAAAGCGAGTTCATGGTAGCGGGCGCGCGCCTGTAGTAGCGTGACCGCTAGTGAAGTTTGAGTGAGAGGAGGCTAATCTAGCAGCTCGCGAAACTGGAGTCGTCTGGAGGGGCACATTGTTGGCCAGATTGGACGACGCTGCGCTACTTGGCAACTTCTCGATTCGGGTAGCGGGAAGACGCCGGCAGTCAACGCGTCGAGGTTCTTTTGTATTGCCCAAAGTGAGGACTTGAGTAAGTATGCTGTCCAGGCTCTTTAGGGAGTCAACGTCAGAATTGGAAGCTCTACGAAATAAGCTGGGTAGCAGTTGCTGTTGCTATCAAAACCACTCCTTGCCAGTCGGCCGGGGAAGCTCTAGGCGGCTCCTTCCATAATGGTGATGCACAGACCATTCCTACGTGGGGTTAAGGTAGCTTGAGGTTGGTAGGGATTTTGGCGGGGTGTATTTGTATAATGTCACACCTAATGTTTAGAAACCCATTCACAGGCGAGGCTTTTGTAGAATCCTATGTAGTTAATACCTGTATATCAGAAGCTTGAGCCCAGCTAGGGTCCTCATGGTCCTCATGGTCCTCATGGTCCTCAATTAAATATCAATTACACTAAACACTACCAATGTATATGTAGCAAAATCCATGGCCAAGGTACTCGGTACTGAATAGTAGTACCCAGGGACGGCTTGTCTGTCGACACCGTGCCGCCCCTGATACTTACTTCCCCTTGACTATTTTGCAACAGGCGAACCAATCGTAAAACTTTTCAATGATATCTTTCGACTGTCTACCTATCAGAGATCTTTCTTCAAAAAGTGCTCGGGCTTATGCGTGGTCTCGTAGTCGACGTGGACGTATGCCCTCTCGATATCGGGCAGATTCTCGAGCTTGAACTGGAGCTCCTCGGCCACGTCATGGGTCTCGCGGAGGCTGGCGTCGGGGCTCATGACCACGTCGACCTCGGCGATGAGGCGGGGACCTGAGTGGTAGACGCGGACCGTGTCGATGCCATGGATGGTGTCGGGCGAGTGCGTCAAACAAACATACGTGATAAGCTGCTGCATCTCGACCGACGCTACGACGCCGACGAGCAAAAGGAACTCCTGGAGTGCCGTACGCAGCCAGATGCACGTGATGAGCACCGATAGGATGATGGCGCCCATGGGGTCGAGCCACCACACCAGCTTGGCGCCGCCCACCGACGTCAGGATGCCGAAGCCGTTGACGAGGAGGTCGTTACGGTGGTCCTGCCACAAGATGTCCACCTGCGAGTACTTGTCCTTGATGCCCCAACAGTAGAAGAAGAGGCAGAGCTTGGTCGTGAACGCGATGACCACGGCGATGACCGAGGGCAGGTTGAAATGGTTAGTATTGCTGTCCCCAGTGTCCTTGGTCGCCAGCTGTTGGATGGAAAAGGCAATGAGAATGAACGAGACGGCCATCATAAGGAAGCAGAAGGCGATGTTCCCCACCGTCTCCAATCTGGCTTTCCCACTGGGGAACCGGTCCGGGTCCACACGTTTGACAGCGCGATGTGATAAAATCAGCGTCACGTTACTGAGAGGGTCGAAGATAGAATCGGCCATGGTCGTGAAGAGGGACAGCGAGCCCGACGAGATGGCGCCATATAGCTGCAGGATGGCCAATATGACATTGGCGATAAAGCTGCCCCAGACGGCGATCCGGAAGCGTAACTGGTCGTCTCCTTGCTCCTGCTTTGCCTCGGCCCGGTGCTCCTCGACCGACTTTAACAGACGCTGGATGGTATCGTTCTGGGTCTTGTAGAAGCTCTGGACCTTGCGTGTCTGGAGCAGGTCGCGCCCGGGCATGCAGCCCCGCAACGAACTATTCGTCACCGATGCCGAGGCCCGCTTGCGAGAGGTATTAGCCTTGATCTCGTCGAGCTGGGCTTCGGTCTTGTAGGCGGACTGCAGGTTGTACGGGTCACTGTCCGAGTACCGCCGGGTGTTCTGCGACTCAATATCTGTGCCCGGCAGACTGCAGCCGCCAGTGGGGTGGCGAGCGACGGTGTGGTCCATTTCGTCGATCATGGGCTCTACACTAGAACTAACACCGCCATGATGTCCGTGGGGTTGGTTTCCGCCAGTCGTGTCGGCGCTCTTGGGTACTAATCTTGGGGTTGACGATGATGGTCGCGGGCTGCCTCCCGGGAGTTGCAAGCTGAACGGATGCGGGTGCATGGTGATACTGGCTGATAGATCGGGCTCCATGGTTGAACCGACTGATAGGGTTTTCCCAACGAATCAGCTTGCAGAGGCTACTGCGGCAGTCAAAGTTTCCTGTCTCGTCACCGCTGCTGGCGAGAGATCGGGCTAGGTGCTGGGGGGGGGAGGTCAAGCAGGAGAAAAAGATATCTCAGGCCCGGAAGAGGCCAGTGGAATTGTGGTGTTGTGTTGAGCTGGATCAAAAAGTAAAAGACGCCGCCGAAAATGTGATGTAATCGGTAGGTTGTAGTCACTGGCAGAAAAGATGTCTCACTCGCCGAAGCTAATCATCGACCTTTATTAACTTACCTCAACTAGGCCACGAGATGCGGAGAGAAACCGTTCAAGACAAGAGCAAGCACACGTGCTCGGTGTGCTCTCTCCAATATGGCAATATCGCGAAGTTAGCATAGGTGCCTCTTCTAGCAACTGCGCCAAGGGCGCTCGCTGATCCAAGGAATACCGGCGGTGGGTTTAGCTTTGGCACTAACGATGCAATGGTTGTTAGTCGTAGTAGTAGTAGAGGCGGTGGTGTCTCCAACACCCAAATTCCTACCACGGTCCAAAGGAATGTGTAGATCAACCCTCAATACCAAGGACTTTCCCGTATGCTGGCGCCTGGGCACCGAAGGGAGGCAGCCAACAGGCCCCGGCAGATCGCCACTTCCTCTCTACACCTGTTGGGAATGCAAGAATGGCCTGCGATTTGGCAAACATTGCCAGGAGTGGGAATGGTGCCTCCGAACAGGTCGGACGATGCACACCAGCATAGTCTGCACGGAGATCTAGGATAGGAAGGAGTGAGTGTCGTGAACACGGAATTCACCATACCCATATGGTGCAGTCAAAAGAAGCTTTTAAGGTTATGGGAGCCACAAGAGCTTAGAAAGAGATGAAATCGCGTTTGAGTTTCTAGATTGGTGTCGGTCATATATGTATGTATGTCGTAGGTGAATTGGGGCTGTGCAATCAGCGTCGCATAACCGGCAACTTTCGGAAACTTTCTGACCGTTAGACTGACTGTCTAGAATTCTTCGGCCAGGCCCCCAGATATCGCCAGATATCGCCAGATATCGCCAGATTGCCTTGCCGACTACAGGATGCAGACTGCATGAGTATCTAGAGTTCATCTGCTTCTAAGCAACCATGGCTACATAGCTACATGAATCGTATCCAAGGTACAGCAACCCAAAGCATGACACTGGAATGCCAAGTTCTCGCATCCCCGCATTCTGACAACAAACACAAGATAATCAATCAGTTTATACAATCTATGACCATGACGGTAAGACAGTTCTATTTTGAACTGGCGCCGATGCCCATCTAAGTACTTGTTGCATGAAATGCCTTCTATAGTATAATAAGGACCTAGCAAATCTAAACCACCCCTCAACCTATGGCATCCGCCCTCCTCAAGGGGTGCGCCTCGGTGTTCAGAACCCACGTATCCAAGCTTATCACGTCAAAGTCGCTAAACACGAGATAAAAGTATTTGAGCGTCTCGGCGAGCCAGAAGCTCTCCATGCTGTCCACTTTCTCGGGGCTCGCGACCGTAACGTCATTAAGCGCCGCCGCCGCCGTCCGCGTCCGCGTGTGCTTCTCGACAGCCTGGAACATCTTCCACGCCTTCTCGGCCCACTTCTTCTCGCCCGTCATGCGGTACATCAGGAATACCGACTCGATGGCCTCGGGCCGCAGGATGTACCGTCGGTCGTTGACTTCAACCATACCCCGGGGCAACTTCCGCTCCGCGTAGGTATCCGTGATACTCTTTTCAAGGACCTCGTCCGGCTCCAGGTTGGAGTACCAGTACTGCCTGCCAGCGTCGATCCACCGCCGCTCGCTCCATTTGCAGTCGTCCTTGGTGGGGTCAGCATCACAGGGAACAAAGGTGAAGATCTCGGGGCCTATGCCCGAAGGTGTAGCAAAGTACGACCAGACACAGCCGTCTGTAAGCTGCTTGGCCGTTTCCATGTCTGCGGGCCGATCAAAGATCTTGGCTGCCAGCGCAACCATGCCACCAGCAAAGCAGGTCAGGTGCTGTGCCCGAGGCTTTGTGACGACGATAACGTCACCACTGGGATTGCGCGTGATGTGAGCATCGCCAGAAAATAGGAGAGGTATGTCATCAGGATTCAGTGCGCGGCGGAAGAGATGTTTCTTCGCCACGTCGATGAAGCCCTCGTACATCTTGCGTGGCTGCTCCAGCGCACCGCCCAGTAGCAAGTACTGTTTTGGGAAGTATTCATAAAGCGAATCCGACATGCCTCCAAGAGTGAAGGTGGCGCCCGGGAAACGGACCGGCGTTTTTGATGGATCAACCGACACAGGCCACATGCCCGGCAGCTTGGTCCCTTTCTGCCCCGCCTCAATTTCGTCTGATATCCTCTGCGCGGCGTCATGGTACGTCATGTCTCCTGTCAATTGAGACAGCTTCGACATCTCCATGCTCAGCGAGCCGATCTCTGATATCAGCACGTTCCATGACGGCTTCTGTTCTTTTCCGCTCATGTATGCCTGCCAGTCCCAACGGGCGACGGGCATATGATTTGGCGTATCGAATGCGCCCATCAGCAGCTCCCCCACCTCGGTCGCCTTTTTCAAGAGGCCGGCGTGCTGCTTGCCGCTCAGCTCGTAGGCGGCCAGGAACCCACCGAGATAGCGAATTGTTGTCTCGAACACGTTGATCTCTCTCGTCTCCGTCGTGGTGAAGTCGATCGACTCGCAGGCCTTCACAGCTTTCTCGAACTCGTCCTTCATGCCCAGGATCCACAGACTGTCGAGGGAGTCCACCAGTGTTGCCGCCCAGCCCCCGAAAGGGTTTTGTGAGTCGGCCGTCAGCGGCAGGACCTCGTCTTTCAGCCAGGCGTTCTTCTTGTAGCCGTTCCAGCTGTGCACGAAGCTCTCCTTGACCGCAGCCAGGCGTTTTAAGCGTATCTTCTTCACGTCATCATCTTCCTTAGGCGGCGGTGCCTGAACCGTCGGTATTCGTTTGCTTGGTAGAGTGGTCGGTAATGAGGCGAGGCTCTGCACGGGATTCTTCACGGGTAGTTTGCTCCACCTAATGCTTTTGTCCACGGGTTCGGGTATGACGCCGTAGTTCTGTATGGGGGTTTTGGGCGGGCTCCAAGTGTAGTACCAGGTTGCCAGAGCCCAGAGCGCAACGGCGCCGAGGACGAGGCGTACTACACGTCGGGCCATGATGGGCGGATTTCGACGCGGGAAATAGCCCCGGTGTTTGTAGCAGTTGGGGTCGTGTAGAGCAAAGAAACGACTTTACAAGGGCTGGTAGGTTATGGACAGCACGGCCAGCGTCGCTGTTTCAAGACGGTCGTGGGGGAGAGGACGCTAATAGGTGCTTCAAGCCCAACCACAACATGAAATAACGTCGAATTGTACGACATAAGGCTCTGGGTTTTCAGGAAAGGTGAAGCAACCTCGGAAGCGGTAGGTAGAGCGGCGCCAAAGCTTTGCAGCTGCTTGATAACCTTGGGCCTGATGACGTTGTTAGGAGGTTAAAAAAAAGTATTCGACTTGACCTCCAACTTCCCGCTACCGGGTCCCCCAAGATTCAATTCGAGCTCCCTAGCTCCCTGGAGCGGCACTGGAGCTCCCCCCAAGCCCCTTGCCAAGGACTCTGCAGTAGTGGGTACCTTGCGTCGTAAGGCCACCCCACATGCACGCCACGCTTGAGTAAATGTACCTAACCTACTGGAATGTGCCGGGGGTGGTTATTTCCAGGGGCTCGCAAGTATGTAATGAATAAATGATACCGTACATGTATCGTGAGTCGATTGATGGCGGTCTAGTCATGTATACATATACCTACTACTATATACTACTACATACTTGTATATATATCATGACTTCGAATATCAGAACTTGAATACTTAATGACTGGCAATTATCAATGTGTACTAACTGCACTTCGCTGCGGAAAAGACTGTATTTTGTGTTCCCAAAAAGCAAGCTCAGCCGTTCTTATGCCTTAGGCGTTGTAGCTCACAATAACCCAACCTGACCGTTCACTCACTCTCACGACCAATCCAACCCCCAACCCTAACGACCCCCCTTTCAGATCAGATGGCAGGCTGGTAAACATCAGCCACGTACCTCTCCCCGAGGGCCTCCCGGGCATCTCGGCCGAGGAGGGCCGTCAAGTTGGCCAAGAACCCCTGCTCGGCCTCGGCCTTGGCGCACGCGAACACAAGCCCGCCGCCGCTCTTGATCTTGGCTACGAGCAGCTCGCCAGTGTTGTAGTTGCCGTCTTCGGCGAACACGGCGTCCTGCGCCCGCCGCTTACTCGGGTTGCTGCGCACGACCTTGAGCACGTCAAATAAACCCAAAGCTCGAGCCTCGGCCAGCGCTTCTTGCACAAGCGCCTCGTCCTCGCCACGGTGGCCGAGGAACAGGCTGATGGGCGCGTGTTGGATTTGGGCTTCGGCGCCGTTGCTCTGGCTCTGGAGTTTGAGCAGGTGAGCCCGGTGCTGTAGTAGACACCGGATCGGCGCCAGTCCGGAGCCCGTGGCGAAGAGAATCAGGGGTTGGTGCACCGCATCAGCCAGCGATTCAAGGTGTACCGCCTTCTCCACGCGGCAGGCAACCCTACTCGCCGCCGATGACGATGACAACGACTTCAGGAAACGGTCCGTGAACGCGCCGCCGCCGTGGTGCTGAACGAGAAGCTCTACTACAAAACTACCCTTGCTACTACTGTTACCGGCTCTACCCACCGTCGCCAGGAAATTGGCAGCAGCACTGCGGTTGAAATAGTCCGGGTGCGAAGCCACCGAGTACTTGCGGGGCTGGATCCGGGGCACAGCCCTGCACAGGTCCTCGAGGCTAGCCCAGTACCGCCAATCGGCCGGTAAGCGGGCCACGGCCTCGCAGACAGGCAAGCTGCCCATGATGTCGAGGTCCAGCTGTTGCTGCGACCGTTTCATAGCCGCCAGATCGGCCATGTCCGCGGCCCACTCCATGTCCTTGAAGGGCTGCTGTAGGTCGGCGAAGAAGCGGAAGAACTCCTCCGCCGTGATTTTGCCGGCGAAAATGACGCGCTCATTCGCTTGTATCTTCAAGGAACCGAGTAACGACCGCACAGTCGCCTCGTCGTTGGAGGGTAGGATCGAGACGTAGCTCATGGAAGGGTAGGAGCTCCCTTGTTGTAGATCAAGTCCCACCAGCTTCATGCTGGTATCCGACTCTCCACGCTGAATCTCGCGGACATCAGCTTTGATCCATTTACTGGTGTCAAGTGCCGGTGTCTTTGCTGTTGCCGCATGTAAGGGGTTGACAGTCTCATGGCGGATCACGTGCGTTTCTCGCGGGTTACCCCTCAGAGCTGCAATGACTTGCTCGCTGAAGTGGCCAAAGGCAGTCCAAGGCGGGTTCTCAACAGCCGTGTCAGCGTGTGCCGGAACTACTAGAGGAGAGCAGCCACGGGTTACGAGGCTCTTCTCCAGATCCACGGCGCTCTGGCAGAAGGTATCGGCATAGTCCCTACTACCGTTGCCGAAGATAGCAAACGAAGAGGAGATGCGGAAGTGGCCTCTTTGAATGCTGCGCAGGAACGCAACGCCATTGAGGGGCATCTCTCCTTTCCGCGTATTGCTCGCGATGATGATGATCACATCTTGGGGTGCTGGCCTGGCTTTCGTCAATGCATCGAGAGTTCGGACGGGCATGACAGAACCCAAGCTCGGGCTCGCGCCAGCAATGTTAGTAAGGTCCTTGGACAGCTTCTTCGCGAGCTTAGCAGCAATGGTACCAGAGCTACAGTAAGCGGTGAAGATACGGCGCGGGGGCGTGGTGACGCCAGGCTGCATGTCAAGTTTCAGGGCCAGCGACGCTGTCCTCGGGATCGACACATTGTTTTGGTTACTCTCTCGTCTCCACGCCTTGATTGGATCTTGAACATGATGACATATCATAGGCTTGGGTTGATAGTTCGGTGACGCTCCACGATGCCAGACAGGAATGATGGACCCCTGGGGAGGCGCCAGCCAATAGGGGTCCGAAGGCAGGCGATACCCGTGTTCTGCTAGATGCTCATCGTCAAAGCTTGTGAACAGCTCCGAGGCCGAGAGGGAATCGATGATGCGGACCTTGGCTTTGGCAAAGGACCACGTGACTGCATAGTTGAGCTCAAGCTGGGCTCTCGACTGTCCGCCTTTTTGTCAGCACCGTACATGAAGCGAGAGGATACTTGATGGGATGAACGTACAAGCAGTGCCAATCGCTCAAAATCCGGCAGCGCCTCCAAATCCCCCTGGCTAAGGCCCATGCTGCGGACGACATCGGGGAGCACATTATATCGGAAGGAGTCTGCGAGGTTTCTCACCCCAATCTCTGCATCCATGAACCAGCCAATGAAAGGGGCTGCAGTATACTGCACTCCTCCGATGGTGAAACCAAGCCGGCTGAGAGCGGGAGCCGCGACCCATCGCAGACCCAGCCTGTCGAAGGCCAGCTGGTGGTGGGGGTGACGTATGCGAACGAGTGGGAAGTCAACCTCCGGCAATTCAGTGATGACAGGTTCGTCCCCCTGTGCCATGGTGATGATGGGGAGCAGGTCCCATTTGGTGCGGATAGGCGGAGGCTGCCAACCCAGTTCGATGATTGCGTTCGTGAGGCTGACATTCTGTGGGTCTCCGAGTATGCGCCCGTCGCCTTCGTCGTACTATACAGACCAAAAGCAGCAGTTAGATATGCGGTGTGAGGTTACAGCATATTCTTACTAAGAGAGTCTGACTCACCCCTGCGAACGATAACAGGTTGTGATTCCAAACCATGGGGCCACGCTCATTTGGCCCGCGAGGCGGAAATACAAAAACTAATCAAAGTCAACTGACTGTACGACCTTTCTTTCAGTTAGTCAGCTGTCAGCTTACCTGTAGGACGGATCTCGCCGTCATTGAAGGCTGCTTTAAGCCCCTTGGTGAGCTCTAGCGCCATATCGGAGCTGCTTTCCACTTGTCGAAGGTCACACAACCTAATTTGATGTCAGCATGGAACGCGGGTAGGGCTGAAGCGTATGCAATCATGCGTGTACGTGTACGTACCTGAGGTCCTTATACTCACTCCGCATGATACACTTCCGAGAGTGTTTCCATGCCTGCCGGATTCCAAACTCCAACTCTTCAGAGGTCTGGGTCCAGTTGCCCCCAACAGTGCCAGTGCATTTCACCTGCGTAGCACTGGAACCATTGCCATTGAGGGAGGAGTGACGTGCCGTTGTTGAGTTGAGCTCGATCTGCCGTAGAACCTCCGCCAGCCGTTTGTTGAATTGTTGTTCCGATGTAATGACGCCCCCTTCACGTAGCTGGTAAAGAAACTCAGTAGCATCTTTCTTGACCGCATTGAGCTCCTGGTTACGGCCAACGCGTTCTTCGTCGGTATGCTTCATACGCCCAGCCTGACAGAACTCGGCATTGCACCCGGTCGAGGCCAATGACGGGTAGGCCCTCTCGATCCGGGAGAACTCTTCCTGGGCCGGGACCTGAGTACTTCCGTGATGCCTATCGTGAGAACCAGAGCCCATAGAGGCCAGGAACGGGCATGGCGGAGACATCTTCGAAGCAGTGAGAGGTGAAAGACGATAGGAGTGGCTGGACCCTTGAAGGCTAGATAAGGGTTGTGTCGTGTCTCAGAAGGTGATGGCACGACCAGAAGTCCACGGCGCAGTCGTTCGACTCGTTGACGAACTGCAGAGGGCCCCCAGAATATATACTCCACTTGAGCGCCATAGCGAAATGCATTCGAGACGCTTCCCATTCAACACATGGTCAGTCATTGACACGCCTCGACTTCCTTACCCCCCCAACACTCAACATTCAGGCTGTAAGGGGTGACTAACGTATTCACCTAGGCTTTGCCAGGAACGCCATTGTTTCGTTTGACGCCATGCGAGAAATGACCTGCCGTGGCGGGTTACATATCCTCCGAGATAAGGATACTTCTAGATCGAGTACCTAGCATTCGTGAACGCCTGTCTAGGCCATCTAACAGGAACCCTTTGTTAGCCTATAAAACACCCACAATATTGGCTTGTCGTTTGTACTCCGAAGAGTATGTTGGTATCTTTTAAACAGGTTCTCGTAAGAAAGAAGCAGGTCGTTAGGGATCTTGTGTAATCCTTGAAAGGGGTGCCGGCTCCAATCAGGGAGTCCGCGTGGAGTGCTGCAGTCAAATCACACCGGCGAACTGATCCATTGTGTAATCCATATGACAAGTCTATACCCTCTGCGACGATTTCCTTCATCCGCATTCGCATCATAGAGCCTACCGAGTACCGTTCTTAGGATGACACTAGGCGGCAGTGGAATTTGAACTGATGTATACTGTGACTCCTATCGGGATGGCTTGTGATGCAATCAGCCTCATACCGAAAGTATTGGCTTATCTGCAGCGGCCTAGCCGCCGTGTTTGCTACTCAATCCCTCATCATCAATCATAGAAACAGTTCTATTGGTCTCCCACAGCATGCTTGTAAGATCGGCGGGGTGGTCGAAAGATCATGTGCATCGTGTGAGCCGGCCTTCTGAAGCAGTTGAGTGAGATGCTTCAAGCAGGCTGCGTCCATGCTAGAATGAGCCGCTTCTTCTTAGCAATGTCAAGCGAGAATATCCCTCTCCCTCCGAACGATTCTATTCGAAAACGGCTGGAAGAGGGAATGTACAGCCGGCTTAAGTAAGTCATGACCGTGGCAGGTGACGACAGTATAATTTGTTCTTACTAAGTGCAGAGGAGAGAAAAGAAGTTGGCGGCAACATCGGTAGACAACTTTACTTGGCTGAAAAGGGTAGTAGGCTATGCTGGACATATCTTGCGGGGAAATAAACTCGAATTTCTATTGGGCGAGGATCGGGGCTGTGCAAAGATCTTGATGGGTATATGCAAAGACACAGAACCAACAACCCCCCGAGACCTTCTTGCCCATTCTAAACCACCTTCAAGGGCCTTCAAGTGCCATATTCGAAGCCTCTCAGAATTATGAGGGAAGGCTCTCGCAACGCTCTCACAACGCTCCTGCACCGCTGGGTTGAATTTGTCAAGTCTTCAAGCGGCAGACCATTATACATGTCGATTCTCACAGACGACAGAAGCGACAAGATTGGCTTGCTTCTACCCGTTCCTGGTTGTTTCAAAATCACATTTAGGGAGTATCATGGAGACGACTAAGGTTGGTAGGGAAATCTTCATTTTTCAGGCACGGAATCGGCAGGGCTAGAAATCTCCGCAAGGAGAGGCTTAACCAAGTTGCCGGACAACTGCCAGATCCTGCGTATATCCCGAAGCCAAATGGAACCATCTCATTAAATCATACTCTCCCAGACCATCCCAGATGAGCAGAGGAACGAAGGCCAGAGTTTCATCGAGACATAAGATTGGGGTATTGACGTGCCGCTCTCAGATAAACAAGCCGGGGGAGTTTATTTCTGCATCATGAGCTGGACGAACTCGTTGTCTGTGGATTCAGGTCAGCAGTATTCACTTTGGATAGTTGAGCGAGGGACATACAGTCAATGCGACCGTCACCATCTTGGTCAGCCTCGCGGATCATCTCGTCGACCTCATCGTCAGTGAGCTTCTCGCCGATGGAAGTCATGACGTGGCGCAGCTCGGCAGCAGAGATGAAGCCGTTGTTGTCGCGGTCAAAGACCTATACGTGCTTGGTTAGGTCCTACTCGGTCAGATAGGCGGTGGAGATTCTCGTACCTTGAAGGCTTCACGGATCTCCTCCTCGGAGTCGGTATCCTTCATCTTGCGGGCCATCATGGTCAAGAACTCTGTGACGGCAGCTTGTCAGTTCACATTCCTTGCTATCGCACTCCCTGTGCAGGCCCCGTGCAGGGGAGGGGGCTGGTCGGGCGGAACCTGCAAAGCCACTCACCAGGGAAATCGATGGTGCCGTTGTTGTCGGCATCAACCTCGTTGATCATATCCTGAAGCTCGGACTCGGAGGGGTTCTGGCCAAGGGATCGCATGACGGTACCCAGCTCCTTGGTGGTGATTTGACCTATCACGGTACTGATTTAGCTTAACCCCCTTTCTAGATGGCTATTATACGAGCAAGTGTTCTGGGAGTGGAGGAACTCTTCGGTCGCTGGTTTCGCTATCGAAATCGGTCGTTGTTTATAGGGTGCGGAAGGGATCGATCGCGACTTACCATCGCCGTCCTTGTCCTGCGATTAGGGAGTAATGATTAGCGGTACGTCATGCCGGCGTTGCCATCAAGCTTGGAATGGAGCTCAAATCAATTGCAAAGAGTAGAAAGAGGGCTTACAAAGAGGGAGAAGGCCTCCTTGAACTCGGAGACCTGTTCTTCGGTGAGGGAGTCGGCCTGTTGCTCGAATTAGTGTCGTGTTCTGTTTTGTTTGTCTCCTCCTCTCCTGGCGAGCCCCTCTCTGGCGTCGTCGCGGGGTCTCATGCCGGGAAAGAGAGGCAGACAACTCAGTGGGTGAGCGAGTACTCGTTGGGCGGGAACAAACGAACCATTGTGAAAGTTGTTTGCGAAGTGCGATAGTCGGTGATGGAATGTGTAGAACGAAAGTCGCAGGTGGGAAGTAACAGACTTGTTGGTAGTTGCTAGAAGATAAACTGGGGTCGTTCGGATCTTTTTCGTAGTTGTAGCGTATGTGGTGCTGGAGGGGGGGTGTTTAGGGGGGTTAGGGGGGTTGTCTTGCTTCTCTGGCTTCTGTGACCAGTGACCAACAAAACCCGCCTTTTCAGTCAGTGATTAGGGGGAGGGACCAAAGAGCAAATGAATACAAATTGCTTGCTTTGTTGAAAGGGGAGAGAGAGAAGGCAGGCTTGCACAATTCGTTCCAGCCCACTTTCACTAAGTACACATGTAATGTTGTGTGGAGAGGGGAAGAGAGGAGGGGGGGAAGCCTGCTGCTTGTTTTCTTCTCAGGGTCTCACTCTCATTCAATGACTTGACTGATCATGGAATCATGCTGCTCTGCCTGCTCTTTCGTTTCGGGCCAGCCTGATTTGCCTCAATTAGCCCGAGGAGGAGTCGCAGCAGCAGCAGTCGCAGCAGAAGCAGCAACAGGAAGAGGCTTGCATGTCAGGTACTCTCTCACCAGCAGTGTCGTGTCCCGGTACATGCCATTTGTTCTCAAGCTCGATGCCTTGGATGCTTAATGGCTGCCTGGGCGTACTGGCCAGCTCAAACAAATCACATTCAACCACAACACACACGCATACCAAATACTAGTTGCCTCCTTTGTTGCCTTCTGCCCCGCCAACCTAGCATACCTACCTACCTACTTCTTAGTTAGTTGCTTTGCAGCATGTCTTCTTGCGGCAATTCTACATTTGCATCAATGCAATCCATGCGTCTGATTTGCTTCGTCGGCCAGCTGTTGGTCGGGAGGTACTGTAGGTACCCGGGAACTACGGCTAGGGAGCACGACTAGTCGTAGGACTCTTGAAGGACCGGACGAGCCCGAGCCTGAGCCTGGGCCTGAGCCAGCATGACCCAGCAATTGGAACTTGGAAACGACAGTTGATGCAAGCTGTTGGTCAGGCATGGTCTGTGCTTTGTGTCAAGGTAATAAATAGGCTGGGGCAGGGCATGGGCATGGATGGACATGGATGGACATGGACGGACATGGACGCGTACCAGTATCCAGTGTGGTACTTATCTCACTGGGCTGAAACTCGAGGGCGTCAAGTCCCCTCTCAAGTAATCAATAGTTCCCATGCACCCAATAAATATGATGTTGAGATCCATGTATGTATGCCCGCCTGGTGAAAGGGAGAGGGAGAGAGAGAAGGAGAAGATATCGGAGGTTGGCGATCGATACTGCATAAGAACTAACGGGCAGTATAACCAATTGTACAACTTATGAAGAAACATTTCTTAGGTAATGTATCTGCACCTATGTACAGTAGGTACTGCTAGGTAGTAGGTATTGAATGGAGGGATCTAAGATTGGAAACGGGCCCAGAATATACATACATACCTACGACTACCTACCTAAAAGGTTACTTGAGTATATTATTACCTTAGCTAAGATTTGGTTGTAGTAGTAGTAGTAGTAGTAGGTGTTCTCTAACTCGACAAGGGCCCTGCCGCTTATTAAGTCGATACCACACTGTAAACTGCAGCGTAGCTCTCCCTTTCGCTTTCGCGGCCTGCGGCTACGTCAGCCAGCCGAGCTCGAGGCGGATTCAAACTTCAGAAGGCTGACTGACAACTGTAAACTACCACGCTGTCTCTTGTCTAAAGATTATCACCAATTCCTAAAACAACCACATCGGCTGCCTCCCCATCGTCCGGACCTTCTTTTCCTCGCCCAATCCAACCAGTCTACGGCCATCCATCTGGACCTCTAGAGCCTCATTATCTAAACAAACTGACGGGGGCATCTCTCCCATAAGGCGTCCGCCATGTGGCGAGACCGCACCAACCTGTACGATCAACCCACAGATCCCTGCCCTGCCTTGCGCCCCAGAATGCCTTGCCAATCGCATCGCGATATACTTTCTACTAACACTACCATGCAAAAAGTTACATATCCTATCGCCAGTCCTATGCGCACCACCCGGCGAAGAAGACCCGTTACTCCGGCCCCAGCGGTGCCGGCTTTTCCGACTTCGGCCGCAGCGGCAATGCCGCCGCAGCATCGGCGGCGTCCGAGGACCAGCAGGGGCTCCTCTCGGGCGCCGACTACGACGATGGCGATGCCGTCATCGAGATGGACCTGCTCCCCCCGCGCTGGGCCGACATCTCCGACGAGGTGACGGACCTACTGGCCGACATTGCGCGCAAGTCGCAAACCCTCGAGCGCCTCCACCAGAAACACGTCCTGCCCGGCTTCAACGACGAAGACGCCAAAAAGGCCGAGGAGGGCGCGATCGAAGAGTTGACGCAGAAAATCACAAAGGGCTTCCACGAATGCCACCGCTGCATCAAAAAGGTGGAACAGATGGTGCGCGAGGGCAACATGTCCCAGGCCGAGGAAATTATGGCGAAGAATATTCAGGTCAGCCTCGCTACAAGGGTTCAAGAGGCAAGCGCGGGCTTCAGGAAAAGACAGAGCGCATATCTCAAGAGTAAGACCTATAATCATCATCGGCGGCGATTGTATACTAATCTTTCGACCTAGAACTGCGCGGTATGTCAGGTCTCGACAGCACCTTGCCTACCAACAGGGCCACGACGCCGTCTGGATCCAACTACGCGGCAGACCCATCTCTGCAAGAATCAGATGCGGACAGAACATATTCACAGTCGGCCTTGCAAAGCACGATGCAGCAGAAGCAACTACACAGCAATGATGCGGTTATTCTGCAAAGAGAGCGGGAGATAGAAGATATTGCGCAGGGCATCATAGAGCTGTCCGATCTGTTCAGGGACCTCCAGAACATGGTCATTGACCAAGGAACCATGTTGGATCGCATCGACTACAACGTGGAGCGCATGGCGACAGATGTGAAGGGCGCAGAGAAGGAGCTTGTCATCGCTTCCGGATACCAAAAGAAGTCGATGAAGCGCAAGATTATGCTGCTGCTGATATTAATCATCGTTGGCATGATCATACTCTTAGTGATCAAGCCGAAGAAGAGCAGCGAAGGCGGCGGTGGTGGAGGAGGAGGTGGAGAAGGAGAAGGAGAAGGCTGAGATTATACCCAAGGGCAGAACAGCGCTGTCAGATTGCCTACCAGAATCCTGCAAGATGCATCTTTCTAAGTTAGGCATGTCGCCTAAAACCCAGCTCGAGGCCGCACCCTCCCTGTACGATGCGGTTGTTCCCAGATCCTTCCTGTAAGGAGGATTCTTTGTTTTTGGAGCGAAATCTGTAACAATATACGACATTTAGACGACTATCATAATTTACTCTTCCAAGTGTTCACTGCCATTTGTTCATGGGAGGTGGCCAACGAACCGATGTTTCTGTTGACACATGCATGCGATGGGCCCCTTCATCTCCGCCGTGGGAGGGAGGCCGCAGGTCCTTGTGGCCAACAACGTACAGCATGGTCGGCTATGTCATGTAATCTGGGCGGTGAGTCTAGATCCTACCAGCGATGTCCCGTCACTGACAGCCTCTCTCAATTCAAGTGGTAACTGATTTGTTATCATGGCAGACGACATACTCGAGCGCCGTCTTTTTCCGACAATTGCCAGTGATGATTAATACGGCACCCGAAAATGTCTGAGTGCCTGTGGATATGCAGGTTGTCTTTCCCGTGGCTGACCACAGCCTATCGCAGAGACCGGATGTGTTTCCCAGGGAAGAAAGATGACTGACTGGGTAAACGCCCATCGGCACCTCAGCGGCAACAGAACCCGAGGGATGCCACCAACAATCTCGGTTTCTTTTTTTCTGTTTTGCCCTGGAGACGCTACATTCATCAAAACGCCCGGCAATAACATAGCCCGACCAGAACAGCCCGCGGCAGGCATCAGGAAGTATTTGAGTTGGGCAGCTAATGTTATTTGCTTGCGGCAACGATGTCGCGTCACACAAGGCATTCGCTTGGTTGCCTTGCCGGTTTGCATAGGGAGTTCCGATTGGCTCGAGTATAGGTTTTCTTGGCCCCAAGAACACCTACATACCCAATGTGCGCCCCCCATCTTTGCTTCGCTGGCTTCCCCGTCCTTCCATTGACGTCTTCCATGTCTGCTGGCCTTCTCCCGCCAATCTGCCAGCCGGACGCATCCTTCGATCTCAATATCCATCTGCATATTTTCCATGCGCACACAATGTCGGTCAAGGAGAAAGACAAGGGGAGATGATAGGGGACCGGCAGTCTTTCCGCCGGGCGAACCTCCCCGGTTACATGCCGTGGCATTACAAGCAGACCTATAGGATCGTACCGCGGTGGGTGTTCCCTTTCGCAAATCTAGCCGATGAGGAGGAACGACCAATCGGCGTGCCGCCGACGGGTAACTCAATCACCCATGTCGTTACCCGTAATAACAAGGCCTCCCTCCCCCCTTTTACATCTGACAGACCGAGCGCAGCCACCAGACCCAAGCAATCGTCCTTCCTGAAGTGGACGTTCCGGGTGCTGAAAAGGGTCTCATAGGGTCCCGGTGACCTGGTTCATGGCTCACGGGGAAGTATTCCGGTATGCCACTCCACGTTTTTCGTCCTCTCGTCGTTTTCTTTAGTCTCTCCCGGGCGATAGAAAGAGGAAACGCGTTGCCGAGCCAATCTTGTCATCCGTCAGCCACACATGCACATGAGCTTAAATTTCGAGATGTATCCGGGGGATGCTCCCGGAAGGCCACCCTCCCTCTCTTGTGCGTCCTGTCACCCATGTGCCCTCTCTGATAGCTTGATAGTGGTATCCGGCCCAATAATCACGTCCCATAGTCATCGCAGAATAGATCCCTTCCAAACATGACGGACCAGGGTTGGGGGGGTTCTGTCGTCACCGTGAGCCGAGGACAAGCAGCAAAGGGGACGCCCGACGGCCGTTGTATTACTAGTTTATCAATCAATCTATTTATCTATCGATCAAACAACAGCGCAACAGGCATGCATAAATGACATGACTAACCAGTTGGTAAACTGTTTGATCATGATCATAGGCATGGGGGGGGGCGTGGCTTCGCGTCTCCTATCGACATATATAATGCTGTCCAAGTCGCCGCCAGGATGGAAGTGAACGCGACGGTTCTCATAGCCTTACGTGCCACGCTCTGCTGATACAAAAAAGAGACACAAATCTATCGAAGTGCTTTTCATTGCAACCATGTCGAGCAGCCGTCCGATGCAAGATGGGTAAGTCAATTTTGCCAATATACCCCCTCGGCCCTGGTTGATGACCTCTCCTTCCCCTCTTTATCGCGGCTATGGTAAGGACAAGTGTTTCCGAAAGACTGAGCTAATAAGCTGCGGGTACCTCTTGGTTATTTCCAGAAAGTATCACGAAAAGCCCTCGCACAAGTTTTCCAGCAACGGTGATTCGGCAAACGCCAACCCATATTCTTCTTCTGGCTCTGCTTCCACCGCCGCCTCTCATAGCCATGCTATGAGAACATTCGTAACGGAGCCGTCACTCGCCGGAAATCGCAATGTTGCGTTATCCGTCAGCCAACCTCGCACCAACGCTGAGGCCGTCAGAGAGTCCGAGATGAGGATACAGGAGCGTCTCGAGGAGCTCCACGAGGTCCTGAGGCAATTGACTCCTCGACACCCCTAGAGCTGTACGATAGGGCTGGGTGGAGGATAGGTCTCTCATCAATTCATCATGAACACGCAGATATACTCTGGTGTTTACGGGATGGTCTGCGTCGAGTGTGTGTGTATCAGTGCGTTCCTATCTCTCAGCGAGCAAGTAGAGCCAAGTCCAGATAGACACTTGTAGACGTAGACGGATTCGAATCGTGGAACCAAGCTAGACAGATACTATGATGTATCCATACCACTGTTACTTTGGAGAAATCATGCAACTATTCTAGAATCAGTTGGCTGGTTCGGCTTCGAATAGGTTGATAGCTGGCCGAGATGGAACGGGGTTGAATATCATGTAAAGCTAGCGCTGGGATATGAAGGCTTCCCTTCTTGAGTTCCAATCCCCCTTTCTCTAAAGAAGCGTCTCTTCTGTGTAACTGCCTTGATACGCAGGCAAAGTGTAGGCGCTCATGGACACGGTGCTGATTTGATCAGCAACGTAAGCGCAAAGGGATCACAGTTCCGAGGCTTATTCGCCTCCTAATATTCTCCTTTCTAAGTTCAAGGCATCCGTTGATCAAAACTACCTAGGGATGCGAGGCGACGAGAGGCCGAAGTTGTTTAGTTCTGAAGCCCAGACTGGGTGGCTGGAGCTGTGCCTCCATACAATAGGCGTCTCCTAAGTCATTAGTATTTATCTGGAATTATGTAAGTTCTCCTCGTTCTGGCGTAGCTAAGCATCAATGGGAGTTCGACTCAGATATCGAGGGAACGAGAGGCTCGAATCAACCTGATTTTTAATAGGGACAGCTTGTATATTTTTAGGGGTGAGTAAGCCATAGAATAGCTGGGAGCCTTCAACATGGCGCACATCAAGTGAAAGTTACGGTAGAACGGGCACTGAAAACTTCCAAGTTATGCCTAGGTCAGACGATCATACCGGTTCAAATACCAAGCTCGATAGTCCTGTCGAGCAATGAGCCAATGGAAGAAGAGCCCATCCTTTCTTCGGACCACCAACACCCTAGCCCACTCCTTGATCGTACTTGATACTAATCATCCACTACACAGCGAATCTTCTCGGGCGACGCCAATTGGAAAAGCGTGACAAGTAGGCACTGCCTATCTTTTGAAGTAAAAAAGGCGTCGAGACTTGGAGGGTTATCTACAAAGCCTAGGAGTACGCTGCTGGCTGTTGACTCGATCGGCAAAAGCTTCCCATGGGTTTCTTAGGTGGTGAATAATATGAGATTGGTCCTACTTATCTTGCTACCGGGTAGAATTTTGAACCCTCTGAGTGAATTGGATGAAGTGAACTATCCCAGATCATTTCGAAGACGGGCATAAAAGATTACCTGCATAGATACCCGGCCATAGCACGTAGGCTACGAGTTGCGCGGCCGCGAATCGTATTCATACCCACGATCATTGGAGGCACTTCTTGAGTTTCCATACCAGATGTTGGCGAAAAGAAGAGCATTGCCAGCAGGACTGAGAAATAGGAACCTTACACATTTCTAGCATCATTTCACTTGCGTCGTGGTTATGAAACCTACTTGGCACCACCAACAGTTGCTAATATTAGATATCGTGTTTGACATCTTCAATATTGTCGGGGCGCCGCCATTACGGACAAATGATGTCGAACAGGGAGAACACGGGCTTTCATTCGACTCTCAAAGCATACACAAGACAAACCTTCAGCTGGTATACCAATCTTCCCTGGCGGGTGTCACAGTGGTGTGCGAAACAGCACAAGGGGGAGTAATCCCTAAGCACCAACAAGTACCTACCCACATACTTGACACCTATAAGTGAGGTTTTATATATCACACAAGCCTGAGCTCTCTGTGGGACGTTGCGCAGCAGCAGGTACGGCACGACGCCATTAATTCGATAGATCAAGATACACGAGAAGCGGCGTTCTCTCCTTTCCCTGGGCTGCGGCGAGCGGAAGCCTCCCTCAGGCATATGTGGCCAAGTCCCAAACAAGACACGAACCCCCACCCACGGGCCAAAAGTGAGGGAGTCTGGGAGTGGTCGCCTTTTGTTCGGTTGGCTGCAGGCCTGCAGAGATTGACAAGCTGCAAGATCTCTCGTTCTTGGTACATGTACATGTACATGCCCATGTCCATGTCCATGTCCATGTCCATACCTGCTCATACCAATATGGCAATGTAGCTACCAGACCTTCCAATGGATGTAAGACCTGTCCCGAAAGTGGCTGAACTGGGGTTCCCTGTACCCAGGTCTGTGTTCGTGTATGCCTCTTACTGCATATGTACACGCGTACATGACAAGGCTGCAGCAGCAGCAAAAGAAAGTAAGGAGAAACAAGATGACGGGAACAGTCCCGGGACTGTGTTTCCGGTCACCTGTCAGGGAGAAGTTAAAACACAGAAGCCCTGTCAGTCTGTCGTTCTAGCGAAGGCGCGAAAAGGCTGGGAGATGCGGACAGCCGCGGGAAGGCGCCGCCAGAGAGTGGCACATACCACACACAGAGAGGCATCGGATGCGGAAAGCTGATAGCATTGAAGCCATTTGCATATGTAGTCTAGCCCATCACTTCGGCAGACAATCGAGTTTGAGGGGGGAGAAACTCGTTTCTTCCCGGGACCACTGGCAAGCCTTTTGATACGAGAGCGAGACCAGTGCGGGGGGGGTCCAATTGGTGAGGCTATTGATCGACATGGCCTATAGAGAGAGTACTACCTGATGACCGAACAAGCCCCTCCCCGGATCTAAGGCCAATGTCTTGAAGACTCCTTGGTAAGACATCCATTTGGACGACTACAGTATGCTTGATCTCGCATTACTTACCGAGGCGAATGGGAAAGGGCAAGGGATAGGGAAAATCGAAGAATGAATACATGAAAGAAAGAGGGAGAAAACCAAGGAGATCCACCCATCTATCAGAATTGCATGTCAAGCCCTGCCAATAAACGAAAGCTCGGCCAATAACTTCCCCATGCTCGCAGATCATTTTTTTCCCTGGGCAGAGGGGTTTGTCTAAAAATCTGACTGGTCATAAACCCGCAGACCCCTTGCCAAATCTGCTGCTGCCAGTAAGCATGGGCATGGATCAGTGCATGGGTATAATAGTATGTAGGTGTATCGTGGAATATAAGAAAATAGTAGGGCATACGTGGTGGGCTGAGCCAAAAAAAAAAAAAAAAAAAGAATCAAATCAGCAACCGCCTTGGCCGGTAGAATCGACAAAGATCCACGGAAGAGCAAAAGCAAATGCCTCCAATGTCGTGTAAGTACTTGCATGTAGATGCAGGAAGGGAAAGGGAGCGTGTCTGCGAGTCTGCGAGTGCCTTGCCGCTGATCCAGCTGACTGGGTTCCGCCAATGCCGAGCATCCATTTGAGACCATAGCCATGCCAGCAGCCCGGCCAGCAGCAAGAGTAATGTACCATGCCATAACCGACATGAATTATATATAAGTAGGTATACATATACATTAGGTATGCAAGAACCCCAAATGGAAATGCTCCGAGATCGACATGCAGCCGCCTGGATGCTGGTCCTCCCTTGACAGCCAATCACGAATACCCCCTGGCCGTAAAGGGCAACCATGCCCAGGGTTCCCGTAGGAAACATCGTAGACAGAGCAACCGGCCAATACTACTGGGAACATAACCTAGGCTTGGTGCCTCGACTCCCTGCAATGCACTGCGCGACTGCGCGACGGCGCGACGGCGCGACTGCATGACTGCACGACTGCACAAATGTTGCACGTCGGTCTCATCCCCGACCCGGGTCCGTGGCGATTGAGGTTGGCCAATTATTCCTTTGTGTGTACATATAGGTGGATCGTGTCTAGGCAAGTGCAGCACCACGTTGTGCACACTTCAGTCAGACCAAGAGGAGGAGGCTCGGATACATACCACGTAGTATCATACCAATATATGATAACGTCGCCTAGAAGTCGAATTGGCAATCAGGTCTAGGTAGTCAGGTAGGTAGGCATTATCCGGAGTACCGCTCCTTCCGACCCCCAGAAAGTATCGTGTTGTATTGCATGTGGTGCGGTCAATAAGAAGTCGTATGTTGGTATAGAGGGAAAGAGGCACAGGAGTCGATGGCTTCATCTGAGAGCGCATTCCCGCCAGGCCCAACCCAAATGCTGGCTCACTCGTGGAATCCGTCAGGCTCAATTGCTGCGCCGAACATTCTCGAGCTCGAAACGGATATATTAGACAATGCACCTGCAATGTGTCGGCTAGTTGGCGCTCCCACATATCGCCAAACATTTCCACACCTAGGTAGGTACCCAAGAGTGTGTAAGCCACAGTTAGATACAGAGGTTAACCTACCTAACCTGGATGATTGATTGACCTGGGCACCAAGGGGCAAAGTGCTTGCGTAGCAATGTGACAGACTACATGCAAATTGCTGCCCAATCATTTATTTGGGGCAGAATTGATGAGGGAAGATACGCGGAGAGTCGAGAGGGAGAGAAAGAGAGAGATAAGTAATATCAAATAATCGTTCCATGTAAATGGTAGGTAACATAGCATGTTGAAATGAGGGTTTACTTGGGCAGGTATAGGTGAGAGCCATGCAGGTTAACCTTAGGTGGTTGAGCCTTAGTGAGGCTGAGCTCGGCTCTATTTTCTTTTTGGTCTAGGCCTGACGTCGCTGATCTTGACTGATTTCAGGGTCGGATTCTCTCGCCATTTGGGCACGATTCGTGCCCAATAAGCGCCACTGGTAACTGGTTACATGTAAGCCATCCCTGAACCTTCTCGAGTCTTGCCTGTGACCTCAAAGGTTGGGAATCGGCACAGCAAATCGTCGTCGGAAAAGGAATGAGAAACCAGGAAGACGCAATACCAAAAAGAATAAGAATAACATCTAAAGAAAAACCAAAATGTACAGATACAGCTGATCCGTCGTCCCCTTTGGCTTGAGCGGCGTGCGTAAGTGTTCATACAATCCATGTTCCATACGCGTACACCCATCCATCATCATTAGACCATCCATGCCTGAACACCACCAGCTTGTACATACAGAAAAGGCTCGTGAGAGCAACCGTCTTCTTTCTCTATATTCCTTTTTGACCTGTCCGTTGACTCATTCCGAAAGCCCTCGTGAGCTTCCATCCATCCATGCATAACCAGCGTTTCCCCCTCAACCAGCAGCCCCATCCCCCCTGTCCATCCGCAGCGAACTTTTGCCCCCGACACTCATGGCCAGCCAGGTAGGTGATAGAAACCCGCCAGCCTCCTTTTGCCAATGCCTGTCAATTTCAGGCGGCCCAACTGAACAAAGACGCCCATCTAGAGCGACACCCTGTCACGACACCAAATATGAGGACTGGGAGGCAAATTGCTGCCTCACCAAAGCCCAATAACCCCCCCAAAATATACAGAAACCCATCCGTCTACTCCATGACCACCCCTATAATCCACAAAGGGTATAGCAACATAACTCGGTTCCCCTAATCAGTTGGTAGGCTGACAAGGACCCAGAAATTGGTACAGTTGTAGTCTACCGAGTCCAACACTCAACGCCTAACCAGTGCTGGTATCATACACGTAAAGTCAATCAATGATGCCGTCATCCAACCATCGTATGCGGATTGGTGACATAGTCGTCGTACCTGCAAACCAGACTATCTCGAGTTGTGGTGGCTCGAGGTGGAAGCGTTCGCAAGGGATGTGCTGCTCGTCCCGGCCCCATCCGCATTCTCGTAAAAGTCAAGACATTCCGTGAGAACTATTTCCAGGTCAGCGAGGCAAGGGTACCACCTGCAGGGGCACTACATACTCTCGATAATCGGTTCTTCCCAGACACCGTACTCATAATCGACAAGACCATGTCTTTCGATCCCGTCACAGAGCCGCACTATTTCCTTCCCCATTTTCTTGAGGCTCTCTTCGCTTACCAGCGTTTGGCCTCTTTGAGGGGGGATACCTGAGCCAACCATGTCCTTTTGCTTCTGCAGTAAAGCTAGCCATGCATGATTGAAGTCATGCCAAAGCTTGATGCGATCATGGTGCAGTTGGGGATTATCGGCAGCTAGTCCTGAAGAGAATATTATTTGGTTAGCATAAGGTGCTGTGTGCCACAGGATGGACCCTCGAAACGTACCCAATTCGGCCACCTTGGAGAGCAACCAGTCGGAAACAGTCAAGAGCGATTCACTAGCCGAAACCAAGACGCCGTTGCGGATGTTGGTAAATATCTCCTTCAAAGCCGTCTGGTACTGCTCGTAGGCCTCGCCCATTTCTGTAGAATTAGAATAGTCTTGCTCCTCCATGACCTGGTCTGACGCGCTAGCTTGCTGTGACATTCCGCTCATTGACGCAATGCTACTGGGGTATTGTTGGTGAAGCATTGCGCGCTGGTCTGCCGGGCTTTGCTGATATACCCCCGAAGTGCTCGAGGAAGCTGCTTGAGCCTGTAGGGCGGGTGCCGCACCTGCATTGGTTGGCTCGCTCGGGAAATAAGACGCGGCCACATCCGTCGGCATCATCTGCAGAGCTGCAGGTTGCCGCGAAGGGAATTGTTGACTCGTATCATAAACGGTGTTTTGCGCGCTCGTTTGCGGGACGTTGTACATCAGAGACGGATTGTAGGCGCTAAAATTTTGTGTTTGTCGTGTATCCTGCCCATATTCGGACTGGTATGGCATCGCGGTCGAGAACGCCGCAGCCGGCTCCTGATAGTAACCGCTGTAGGCAGCCGTCCCGCCCATGCCTCGAGCCGCCGATGGGGACGTGTTGAGTGGCGCAGGCCGAAATCTGTCTGACGCGCCTGCGCCAGCACCATACGACCTTCGTTGCGCATTGGCATCATGAACCGGATATCTAGGATTAGAAGTGGCACTGACGGGCGGTTCGTTCGGCCTCCTCCTTCGCGCGTTGTCATCCATGCCACAGTTATTAAGGTTGCCAGACGCCGGTGACTGCGATCCCAGCCGAGGCGCCTCCAGCGATGGGGCGGGATTAGAACAGAGTAGGGCCAGTTTGCTGTAACGTTCGGTCACGCGAGCGGGCCGCGTAGAGCTACTTTTCGATTACAAAGGAGGTACAGAAAGCGAGGGTAACAGGCGTAAGCAGGCGATGGAAGGCGTAGCGGTGTACAACGATCGATGGGCTGGTGGTGTCGAACCGCGCAAACAGTTCGTCGGAATCACCTGGGTCGAGGGTCGTAGGGACAAGGAATAGTTGGCCAGGTCGAAGAAGCGTCAGTCGCAAGACGACGGTGATACTTTCGAAGCTCTGGGGGCTGGGGGGCATATAAGCTTGGGGCACTGAACTATACGTGGCTACGTCCAGATCTGACACCGACAGCTTGTCGCAAAAGGCAGCAGGACGCGACTTTGGAGTAGGCCAAGAACGACCGACTACACAAATAGGGATTCAGAGTTTGAGTCGGAAGCGTCTTCAGCGCAAACACAAAGGCGTTTGAATGTTGCGGATCATGCCTTGGTCATAATATGTAGGGGTGACGATGCTCAAATTTTGGCTCCGTCCGTAGATCTTTGAACCCGGTTCTGTAAAGAATGTCGAGTAGTGGGGGGAGATAGTGGCCTCGAGTTGGTAACGGTTGTCACTGATCCAACTGGGTAGATCCCGGGACGCTGTGATGTAGTGCTTGGAACTTACAAGCAACCACCTTGTAGCGTCGACCAGAGACGCAAGCCGCACCAGGGTCTCACAAACAAGCCCAAGCCTTTGCTACCCGTCTTGCAGATTTGATTTGTGCGTCGTTGGCGTTCTCAATGTCGTCAAGACGGCGTCTTTCAGTAGTCGAGGCAGATGACCCCCTTCAAGTCCAGATCCGGCCAGTCTAATGGAGAGGGACTTGGGGCGCGGAAGGATACTGGCCAGGACAGGAAGGCTGTGATGCGTCTTATGTCGAGCCCGGGCCCAACGGAGTATAGTAATAGAGGATGACAAAGTTGGAAGCCTAAAGGCAACGAGGCCAGACCAGATACCTTGAGGTAGATAGATGGTGGTGCAGTATTGTATGGTCAATATCCAGCCTCCGAGATAGTGTGTTCCCCGCCTGGTGTCTGTTTAGGTACACCTGATAGTCTAGTAAGTCGTACCTGCGTAGGTAGCGTCGTTCAAGATATATTCGTTAGACAAGCGAATGAGGTGGTAGAATCGGCTTATTATTGGTCAACGAGTGGATCAAAAGGCTGGAGGACCCGGGACTATGCTGCAATATCCAGACGCGCTAGGACGACGACCTCTTGCAACCTCGGTGGTTTGTGAAACGGGCAAAGGGAATTAAAAGGGCTATCAATGTATAATGTTCTTTTGCTTTCCTTCCGAATCCCATACAGAATGAATGATGACTTGTACACAATGCACCTGAGAAGAAACTAAACAAACTTGGTATTAGTGACGGAATGAGCGAGGTGGATGGATCTCCTCGAAAGTGTGCACAGGCAGTGGATTTGCAGTTTAGTTGTATTGGTACGAGTAGTGGTTGTGCAGGGGGGTGGTAGGTAGAGAGTATAATGCCCACACCTCGGGTGCAATTAGATTTGTGGATGAGAGAGAACGTGTGTAAGGCAAGGTGTATGGATGGTAGGTGTGGGTGGGAGGAAGGAAGAGAGCTGTGTGTGTGTGTGTGTGTGTGCCTGTGTGTCCGGGGGAGAGAAGATCTTCAATGAGGCTTCTTTTGACGTATTTTCCCAGTCAAGGATGCTGAAAGGAAAAAGCAATCTGCTCAATCGCTCAATCGCTCAATCCAGATGTTTGGGTTGCGCTGCTGCTTGTACCAATCCCGGTTACAGGGCCAGCATAATGTTATGCGTCTATAGCGAACAGGGAAGAGGTTGCGAGTCCGTAGCAAAGCGGACCCTAAATCCCTTGGGCGGACAGCCAAATCAGACGAAAAGGGCGTCCGGAACCGATAGTGAAGTCCAATAGCCGAACGGTAGCAATTCTGTCGATCTCTTGTGCCGTCTTTTGGAAACGCCCCAAAAGACACCTTGACACCCGACGTACCAGTCTGCACAGATGCTTGGCCGCGGTTAGGGAGCAAGCAGTTCGACACTCGTTGATACCCAAGTGACAACGCGAATTGGTCGAAACCCCATAGCTGGCGGAGTGGTGATACCGAGATCGGGTAGTGCAACAACAACTTTGCAGGATCGAGAAGTGTGTGCCTATTATAAGCAACAGAGAGGGCACATGACACTTATTCGTACCAAGTAAAAGAGATTGGGTGTGCAGCAGAAACCTTGGGCTCCAAACCCAACAGTCGGAGGCGGAGGAAAAGGCTATCACACAAAATTCGATGGGCAGAGCGAAGATGACCGACTATACACACGAACAGGCGGCCCGAGTATAAGGACAACGAGGGCAGAGAAATTATCATAGATAGACAGCAGGCAATTGGCCAGGCGAATTGGTTAGCAGGGCAGGTGATCGCTATTGAATCTTCTGGCGCTTCATGCCGTCCATGGTAGTTCCATGATGCATAGATGAGAGATCAGATCTGGTAGGGGCAGAGGGCAGGAATCATCCTGGTTGCGCCTTCTATTCCTGTCGCTGTCGCTGCCACTGGCTCCTTCCCCGGATTGACTAAAAAGAAGGTTTTCTGACTGGCCGGTAAACCGTTAGGAATGGCAGACTTGGGTGAGAGGCAAACGAAGCTTGCTTGGACTTCAAGCAATATAAAGAATAACGTTGCCAGGAGTCTACGTAAGCATGGAGGTCGGTCCATCCATCATCTTCGTCGTCCTCCAACTCCTCCGCCATCCACCCAACACATCATCACGACTCTCCATAGCAATGTGATCTCTCCGGGTGCCGCTTGTTGTAAGGGGTCGGGCCATCGGCCAGTCGGTCAGTCGGTCACCTCGGGATCATTGGCAGCAAAGAGCACGACGAGTCATGCCCTTCTCTGGTCTAGCTAAGGAGATAGTAGTAGGTAATCTCGAATGGTCTTCGAACCTAACACCGAAACGGGCTAAAAGAAAAAATGAGTAGCCAAGAAAGCTCTTAAGGCGCTGCGTCACCTTTATGGTTAATTAACCATAACCATTGGTCGGCGGGAGGTGAGACGGTGAGACCAAAAGGAGGGTCTAAATCAAACCTTCGAATCCCTCACCTCACGGTTGGTGAAGCTTGCTTGTTCTTTGTTCGTCCTACTCGTAAGTTCAGTCCATTTTAGCCCCGACACTACTCGAAAAGGCCTCATGTTTTCTCGAAGGATCAAACCTTGGCCAAACTCGGCTTCTTCCAGATAAAAAGAGATAAAATCAAAATTGGCCGAGCCTCTCGGTCTCTGCTGCCCAATCGACGCGGTTCCGGCCTGAGATGCCCCCTCCTTCCGACGCACCTTACGGCTTAGTTTGCCCGTCCAGTATTCGGGAAAATTTTCCACGTTGGGGCTTTGTCTTTTTAGTCCTGAGAAACTCGAAAGGTACCGTGGAGTCACTAGGCGGAAATCGTCCAAGGGATGTACTTTGTTGGTGCATGCAACGCGGCATTTGCGACTGATGAGTTTGTGATGCCGACCCTTGAACCATGTCGTTGGAGAAAGGCGATTGTCAGGGGCTTCACGAGGAGATGTCGTCAAAAATTGACCGACCAGGGTGTGTCTGAGCCCTGGCACCTGGCCTAGTCTGGGGCTGGGCCAAGTACCTTCACCACCATCGATCGACCCTTACCTGCGTACCCACCGACGACGTGACAACTCACTGCCGACGTGTAGTATAGTGCTATCCGACGTCGTATTGTATCGATATTCATTTCCAGATGGCAAGATCATGAATACGGTCCGAGAATGCCCGACTTTGCTCAACAACAAGCCCATCCACCACTGGCCATGCCTTTTTAATTCAGGATCTCGAGCAGAGGCAGGCAGGCAGGCAGGCAGACTCACACACACACACAGAGAGAGAGAGAGAGAGAGAGCCACGTCTTGACATGGCGCAACGCGGCCCTGTTACCTGGACCTATAATAGGTTACATATTGAGGATATTTCCTGCACGTCACACATGTGCATTACTACCACCTACCGTGGCCTTTGTTTGGGATCTACGTGGAAGGTACTTTTCCTAGTCGTGGGTACTACTTATATGTAATTGAATTATATGGTGATGCAGGCCGGTGTCCTTTGTTCATTTAGAAGAGTGGACATTAATAGAATAGCTCGCGAACCCCGGTTTTTATGGGATCAGATCGATTGGCGATAAACGAATCTGGGAAGAGAAAAAAAAAAAGGCTTTGGCCAAAGGCACCAAGAGCTGGTCCAAAACGGATGATTAATTTCAGGGTGGAATCCGAAGCCAGGACGGAGCTTTGCTTTCATACCTACTACAGTAAAAGAAGCCAGTGGTTTAGGTGCCTGTCTTTAATCCTACAAAGTAGTAGGTCAATACGGGTGAGACGGCTGCTATGCAATGCAAGTCATAGCTGAACAGGACTCCTGATGGCACACTAACTCCTAGCTTCTTCAATCTGTGCAGGTACAGTTAGGTAGGGCTACTAGACGACTACTAATCCGACAATAATTGGCTGGCTTGCAATATAAGTCAAGACTTGGTGGTTACATCTGGTACGTCGCCCATACTCCGAGGTACCACACCAATCAGACTGATTGCCTGTTATGTATGTATACGTGCGTTGCGCATGTACGTATATATACATACAAACCGTATGGGTGTTGGGGAGGGGGGTTTCTGCTGCTTTCAGCTTGTGGAAAGCAACCATGCTGCGTGCCTCGAAGCTTTGAATCGCGGATGTGTCGAATGTGATCCCATCCTTCGGTTCGAATCCCCGTTCAGGTGAGACTCAGGGGTCGAGCGTGTCTGTATCGTTTTGCTCGCCTTCTTTTTTCACAAATGGGTATCGAAATGGTAGCCTTCCCATCAGATGCTTGATAAGGGGATTGGATCTCTTCTTCGCAACCCCTTCAGCCTCGCCGGAGCAACCCCCTGATGATCGCCGCGATGAGGCTGCATGGCTCCACTCACTTCCGGGGGGGTTGATCTTGCTTAATTTCGCCAGAGTCCGAAATTAGCAACATGGCCTGTACTGTAGTAAGTCAAGATTGCTGGTCTGTGGTGTCAAGGAATTTGGCGCCATACATATTCTATGCAAAGAAACCATCAAACATGATCAATCATGGCTCTCTGGATGTGAGCAATGCAACATGCGCAAACCTGAAGAATTGCTGGTGTTTGCGGAGTTCACCCAACACCAGCGTTGGCACTTGAAGTATAGTTGGCGATAACTTCTTCTTCTTCTTCGATAATAATCTGGGTACAATACTGCCATGACGATCCATGATCTCATACTAGCTCCTCACGGCGTCGTCAATCACTTCAATTTGTCTCTGGAGGCTGGAGCTAGGTAGGCTTCTAGCGCATCGCTGCTAACATACTTGAGCCGTCAGACGTCTTCTAGAAAACGTCTTTACGCATAAGAGCCACTCTCCCGCGTCCAAGAAAGGGGATATGACTGCATGCAACAGACGTGCTAGTCGCAATAAGTCACTTTGTCTGTGCATCATCGTCCGACCAGTCGCAGCCCACGCCATTCCTAGCCAACGAGGTGCTTGAAACAATCAATATACACCAAGTACAAACTAGGGGTTACTCCTCGTGACATTCAAGTAATGGGTGTTTAAAGGGACTCATGCACGCACGACCTCACGCACCTTACGGCCTCCCCGATGCGATACCCGGTCATCAGCTGAAGGACGGAGTGTAGGGGAGAGGGGAGCCATTCAGTATGCTTCAGCCCTTTCTCGGTCGTTTGCAGCGCTTTTTACCCGGTCGCCGCGTGGAGGACGCGATCCGGGTGCACAGGATTGTAGATCCCCCGTTGTCCACCAGAATTGACCCTGCCTGCTACCCGGGAAATGAAACATCATAACCCTGTCATGCACATACTCCTTCTGCGGTACACTACACTGAAGCCGGAATAGAAGCTAATATCTCGCGACATCGACGGCGCGTCCCATGCTTTGGATCACGCCATGAGGCGTTCATCTCGTCTTGAAGTCCCCAAGCGTAGCATGCAGCTCAACTCATACCAATCGCCGACGGATTGCGGCCATGCCGAAGCATTTCTTTTCTTTCTGCTTTTTCATTTTATTTCCCCCTTTCCCCCCATCATCGCGAAGAGCTCAAACAGAAGACTGACAAGTGCTTTTTCTTCGTCTGGTGCTTCCGAGGCCCAATAATTATCATGACTCCGCAATCTTGGCTCATACATGGCAGTGACCACGGGCTCGCCGATCAAATGTTGGGGGATGCATTTGATCACAGCCAACACTGTGATTGCTGCAAAATACACGTTTGGAATCCATGATGGATAAGCCAACGCCATTCCCCCTTCACGATTTGACAAATTCTTTGGATACAAGTTGCTACATGTTGCTACAAGTTTATACACATGGGAGCTCTCTCTGGAACCAATATTATGGGCCAACCCACACAAGACTGTAAATTGGCGAGACAACTGCATGCATCGCAAAGGGGTGGCTGTCCCTGGAAGATTGCCCAGAGTTGTTTGCGCATAGCAATCCCCAACCAAAAACGAATCCGATGCCATGATTTCTCCAGTTATCGCTTGACCCAGGTAGGCATCTTACGAGCCTTGACGTGGCCATGCTTCTTTCTTTCGACCTTCCTTGGATCGCGTGTGATACAGCCAGCTATTGTGAAAAGAGTCAGCTTTGTCGCTCCGTAGTATGAGACATAACAAGGTTTCTTGCGCATCACCCAGTTCATGGCATGGTAAAAAGGAGAGGGGGGGGGGGTTACCTCTTCTTAAGGGGTTCTTGAGCGCAGGCTCATGCACACAGAGCGCCTTCGCAATAGCAAGCGCAAGAGCCTCGGCCTGACCAGTGGTACCACCTCCACTCACCATTGCCCACACATTGTATTTGTCCAGTCGCTCGGTTAGCTTCATGCCCCAAACGGCGCTCTCTCTGTCGTGGACACGGCCAAACGCCTCGCTAAGCGGCTTGCCATTGACAAGGACCTCCCCAGCGCCCTCCACAACCCATGCCCTTGCGACGGAGGACTTTCTCTTGCCTACACCATGAGATCGGCCGAATTGGTCGACTGGTTGGATCTTCGGCCGGTTGAGATAGTAGTTGACTTCTCGCTTGAAAGGAAGAAGGCCGGCCTTCACCTCTTCTGGCATCAAGTCCGGGTGTATCTGGTTCAGCCGCTTCGACAGCTTCATGCATGTTGCGTAGTCCCTGCCTTTGACGTGCTCACCGACCGCCAGACGGTACTGCTCCTTCGTCCTCCAGGCCGTAGGTGTCACCTTGTCTTTCGGGATGATGGGCAAGCGCGCATACTTGCGCGCCAGATCTTGCACCACCACAAAGGCATCGTTGAAGATGGGTTTTCGCGAGAAGTACGAGGGCGAGACAGGAACCGCTCGCGCATACGGTACTTCAACTACTGCAGATCGGCCCTGGCCGGTGGGTTCCGCATCAGACGGAACAATCTCCGTCCGAATCGTGGTCGTCGTCTCGGCTGCTCGCGATGCGGTCGTAGTGATGGATCGCGTCGCACCAAAAGCTTGCCTGGGTCTGTATGCAAGGCTTGCGTTCCGTGTTGCTGCCTTGCCTGTATGCCGTATGTCTCGCAGACACCGGGCGCCCGTTCGTAGAGAGGACATTGTTGGTTTTTCTCTCTCTCTTATGGCTTCGTCATGTCAATTGGCCGCCGATGAACGAGTAGGGACCACACTTCGCGCCGTATCGACGGCTGCTCGCTCAATGGCTGGGATGTCGTGAGTCTTCGAGGGTTCGAAGGTAGCTATGGTCACCCTCGGTTGGCAGCTACCAAATTTCGAGATTTCGCGGATAGCATAGCACAAGCACATTAGTTCGACTTGGTACCTCTCGGATTATCTAAAGCCCGATAGCGAGTGCAGGCAGGCCGCCCATCAATTGAAGGAAGGCACTGGAAAGATGACTCGAATTGATCACTACCTAGAAGTACTTAGTTACCTAGTGCCCAGATGCCCACCATGTGTAGCTTGGCAAGCAACACCGGTCAGTCCAGATAGGATAACAACCCAACCAAAGGTCGGAAAATTAGAACAATGGAAAGGGTCAGAGTAAAGAATCGAAGCCGTTGTTACAATAAACTCTTCAAGTAACTGCACCTATGCCTACCTCATTGATTGCAACAGTTGGTGATTCCCAAGGTTGAAAGCTGTCCAACCCATTCATTCCATGAATTTAACCCCAATCTGCCAATGGCACAATCACAATCTGCACGGGCCTAGCTAGACCTGGGCTGGGCACAAGTGGGCAGCAGTGGGCAGTGGGCAGAAAATGCGACCCAACCAAACAGCTCCCTTCCTTTTCAGGTTGCCAGGTGATTCAGAAATTCACGGAGCCACCCCGCAACCCCTCCTAGAAATTAATTTTTCGCAACCGTGAAATCTCAGTTCTCTCTTCATTCCGTTCACCTACCACCGCAACATCTTTCACAATGGCGTTCGGCAAGATCTACACCAAGGAGAAGAACCCTCGCACCACAGCGATTCTCGCTGTTGCGAAGGCCAATGGCCTTGACCTTGAGAAGGTCGAGGTTGATACCAACGCCCCTACTCCCGAGTACCTCAAGCTGAACGCTCTCGGCAAGGTCCCTACCTTCGAGGGCCAGGATGGCTACGTTCTCTACGAGACCATGGCCATCGCCATCTACCGTAAGTCCTACCGCTGATTCTGATTTCCTTCTGCCTTGCATCTGCCTGGCACACCTGCACTCGACGCGCGCCGCTCGCTGGCCGCGCCATTCTTACAATGATGACCGAGATTTTATTCTAACAGTTATCCCTAACTGAACTACTGTGTTGATTGTTCTACTTTCTGATCGTTACCACCCAACACAATTTTCGTGTCCTCCAGCATTTTGCATTGCACCATGTACTGACACGTTGATTTAGTCACCTCTCAGAACGAGAAGACCACCCTTCTGGGCAAGACCAAGCAAGAGTAAGTCCGCACAAGCGCCCGACCTCATTTACCCCGCCGAGCGCAAAGTTCTAACATGGCCCCATAGCTACGCTTCTATCCTGAAGTGGATGTCTTTCTTCAACACTGAGGTCCTTCCCAAGCTCGGTGCCTGGTACCGCCCTCTTCTGGGATGGGACCAGTACAACAAGAAGTCCGTTGACGACGCCCAGAAGGCTGCCGCCAAGGCTGCTGATGTTGTCGAGGAGCACCTTCTCCACAACACCTTCCTCGTCGGCGAGCGCATCACCCTGGCCGACCTGTTCGCCACCGGTATCATTGCCCGTGGCTTCGAGTTCTTCTATGACAAGGAGTGGCGCTCTGCCCACCCCAACATCACCCGTTGGTACTCTACCGTCTACAACCAGGACATCTACTCCGCTGTAGCCTCCCCCTTCGAGCTCCTTGACACCGTCAAGCTGCAGAACATTCCTCCCAAGAAGGCTGAGCCCAAGAAGGAGAAGAAGGAGACTCCCAAGGCCGCCCCCAAGGCTGCCCCCGCTGCCGAGGAGGAGGATGATACCCCCAAGGAGCCCAAGGCCAAGCACCCTCTTGACCTTCTGCCCCGCTCCGCTTTCGCTCTTGATGACTGGAAGCGTTACTACTCCAACCACGACGAGGCTGACTCCATGAAGTGGTTCTGGGAGAACGTTCCCTTTGAGGACTACTCCCTCTGGAAGTGCTCGTACAAGTACAACGATGAGCTCACCATGACCTTCATGTCCAACAACCTGATTGGTGGCTTCCAGACCCGTCTCGAGGGATCCCGCAAGTACATCTTCGGATGCGGATCCGTCTACGGTGTCAACAACGACTCCGTCATTGAGGGCGCTTACCTCATCCGTGGCCAGGAGTACATCCCCGCTTTCGATGTCGCCCCTGACTACGAGAGCTACGAATTCACCAAGCTCGACCCCACCAACCCTGACGACAAGGCTTTCGTCGAGTCCATGTGGACGTGGGACAAGCCCGTTGTTGTCAACGGCAAGGAGTACCCCCACAAGTCCGGCAAGGTCTTCAAATAGAGACTTTACTCGACTGTGTGATGGGTGGACGAGCTTGATGTTACGTGCTGATGAGTTATGTAAAAGGGTGGGAACGACTTTATTGAGAACAACATGATTCCCTGCACTGATGAATGGGATTGGGACTGCTCCGGTATGGGTAGAGCAGGTTGGTAGATGACCAAGGCATGACAAAAATGTCGCGAAAGACAAAGTGCCAAACCACTTGACTGTTCCGCAATGATCAACCGCCCGTGATGTGACTCGTACATGTCTCGATAGACTGATGGCAATCTCCCCTTACGTATTTGCCGACTTGATTTTCTCCTAGCTGCTTTGAAGACTGTTGTTCTATGTGTTCTGTCCTTTGTTCTTTATTTAGATACAAAAATTGAAGTTGTATCTTGATCGTCTCCTATCGACTCTCGGTTTTTCATACATTACACCAAATCCATATTCATCAAGTCTCTTTACACCTTCACTCCAGTATCATTACATAAGACCGTCGTGGCCTCAAGTGGTTGTTCGTTCAATAGATACGTGCGATGGCCACTATGGCCACTTACTCTACCGAAAATGAGTGACGAATAATGACCCAACACATCTCATAATGTGTATTTTCACCAGGCAAAATTTTGGTAAAACACACACCGTTGCGAATGCACTTTCTATACGCATTATTTAAAGCTCATGTCGAGATTTGTTCTATGGGGTATCATCCTCCGCCCTCCTCGTCGAGTTGTATGCAAACTCAAGTCATCCATCTCCTTTTCTCAGTCGCTTCTTCGCTATCTACACCGGGAATATTTGCTTCCGGGTCATGTAATTTCGTTGAAAGGCCATAGATCAGATTGTGACTCGATAACCTTGGCTTGTCTTCGACGATATATTCGATGGAGATCCAGTCTTAATGGCCAAGCAAGCCCATGGCCGAAAGAAGCTCTTACGAAGCCCATGCCTCTCTCTCATAACGATCCCGACGAATGTCAAGACACCCAGCATGCCTATTGCTACGTTGACATGATGGGACATAGGACGTAGGCATCGGCTCAGGAAACGTCAGTATATGACCAGCCCCAGAGAATGGGCTGGCTTCTCATGAGTCCAAGCTGTCAATCTTGGTTGTTCGAAGCCCTAGCAACGGTCACACGCTAAGCTGGCGCACCTAGTATGAAATCAGGTCTGAAAGTAAAGCGTTGGGCGCGAATGAACGAAGATATGTCCCGCTGCTTGGCACACTCGTTCAAAAAGTCGTGCACCTGAGGCAAGACGGAGCCCGGCTCGGCCGGGTCACCCTCGAACTCGGGTAGCTGGATGAGGTTGAAGGGCTCGGAGCGAGCCTTCTCGGACGAGTCGTCGACGAGGACCGTGTTAGACTGGTCCCAGCGCTGGCCTAGGCGGTGGGCCAGGTCGGCCCAGAGCACCGAGAGGCGCTTGTAGCACTGGACGCGGGCGTTGTAGTCCGCGGGCGACAGGCCGAGTGTGTCGCGGCCCCAGATGGCGACGACTTTGGCGCGCTCCTCAGGTGTCAATAGCTGGTCCAGCATCTTGTTCACGTTTTGGGGCTTGGCCGATGACCAGATGGCCACGCAAAAGGTGTTGAGGCAGTAGTCGAGGAAAGCCCGCGTATGGGGCCGCTCGACGAAGCGCGACGGGTTCTTATGGCTGGGGCGGTGCAGCAGGGTGCCGTTGAGATCGATGACGACGAGGATCCGGCGGGGCTCGGGCAGGTGCGAGGGAGGGGTCGCGGACAGCGTCATGTACTGTGTCGTGGGGTCTGGTACGCCGCCAGAGGCCTTCGAGGGAACTTGGTAAGGCCGGGCTACCTTGGGTTCCTTGGCTTGCTGAATGTTCTGGGCCTGAGTCGTGCTCTGGTTCTTGTTCGGGATCCTCTTGTCCCAGTTTCTTTTGGGAGCGACAATGTGGGCATGCGTCGCCTGTGGCTTGGCTGGGGGTTGCGATGAGCGGGGGGTTCCATTCGCCATTCGATTTGGCATCGCCTTGTCATTCGACCGTGAGGTAGATATCCGAGAAGCCTTGGCCTCTGTCGCGGGCGGGTCCCGCGATGCCATCTTGACGGGTCGGAAGGACAGAGAACTTCCAAAGGTTCTTTCGAGGGTACTCCGAGGTAGTGCTGCCGGAGGGCCTAAGGTAGGCGTATCGGTATATATGGCATGCGAACGACGCAAACCAGCGGCTGGAAGTAATGGAAATTTGGACTTTGTTAAGTCTTGTGTGGCACCGGGCTGTAACTGTTGTGAAGGTGAAGGGTGGGTGAAGGTTGATTTGGTCCTACGGGCCTGACTGTAGCACGTCCTGCGTGTAGCAGTATTGGGAGACGCAAACCGCGACTTAATCAAGCACCGCATAAGTACGAGAGTCTCAACACGGATGCTTCTCTTCCTTCTGTATATCCGCAAAAGACGGCCTGACAGTGTCGCTGAAGGCAGGCGCAACTTGAAGTTGGTCGCATTAGTGGGAGAGTGCTTGCGCTATCGATAAGAGGAATACGGGCTTATCGATTGTCAGTTGCCGCCTTTATTTTCTTGGTCCTGCATACTATGGAATTATTATCCATTGACTGCCCCACCATAAACGTAAAACACCAGCAAGAAACCGAGCTTGGTCGCAACAGAGCAAGCCCGGCAAGACAATTAAAAAGATGGAGCGGTCACAGTCCAGCAAGCGGAAATTTCCTTTCTCTGGGCTTCAGAGAAGAGTTCGAGCCAGGAAAGAAGAAGAACCTGAAATCGAGAACGACAGCAACCCATCTGAACAAGAAGTCAGCGGCGACGACGACGACGACCAAGGCAGCGAGGAGGATGAGGACGAGGATGGAGACGGTCAATCTGGCTCATCAGAAGACGAGGACCCCAGCTCTATGGACCCCTCACAAATATCATTCGGCGCTCTAGCCAAAGCCCAGGCCTCGATGCCGAAACGACGGAAAAACGGACGAAAGGACAACGATGACGACGACGAAGACTCCGATAACTCGGACGTCTCCGAAGAAGATACTAGAGGAGGAGCCGGCGACTTTGGCGGAAAGGAGAGCGAGCGAAAACACGCCCTCCAGAAGCGCAGCAGCAAGCACGCCCCGATGGAGGTGACGGCCAAGCGAGCCGTGACGCGCAAACGTGAGGTGGTCTCCGTGCCCAAGGTCGTCGCGCGAGATCCCCGATTCGGCCCCCTCGGCACGACGTCGTCCTCGTCATCCCGTAGAAATCCCAACCCGGCGATGGAGGAGGAGGCGACGCGACGGAACTACGCCTTCTTGGACAAGTACCGGGACGACGAGATGGCGGAGCTCAAGAAAGAGATCAAGAAGACGCGCGACCCGGCCACGAAGGAAAAGCTGCAGCGCGCCGTCATGTCGATGCAGTCGCGAAAGCAGATGCTGGAGCGCCGCGACGCTGAGCGCGCCGTCGTGGCCGAGCACCGCCGCCAGGAGAAGGAGCTCGTCAAGCAGGGAAAGCAGCCTTTCTATCTCAAGAAGAGCGAGCAAAAGAAGCGCGTTATCATGGATCGCTTTGCTGGCATGAAGAAGGGCCAGGTCGACAAGGCCATCGAGCGCAAGCGCAAGAAGCTGGCCTCCAAGGAGCGCAGAGAGATGCCTATGGAGAGGAGGGAACGTTAATTGAGGAGCAAATGACCAGAAAAAGGGGACTCGAGTGGTGGAGGAGACTTTATCTGATCTATTGCATAAGTGTTTTACAACTGTCCATGATACCAACCGGCTTGTGGCCCTATATATAGTTCATCCCAGCGTCTAAGCCATCTTCTTGTATTACAGCGTGATAACCGTTCTGTCTAATGTACATTTTATTTTAAACCTTCCAAATCGACCTTTGTGACTGCCTTCTCGAACATCTCACGACACCGAACTTGGCTCCCAAGTTTAGCGCATAGCAGGAATGCGCCGCTTAGCTTCCGGTGCAGGCTGTAAGTCTCCTCGGGTGGAGGCGCCAGTCTTTCCCGGATCATGACGGGAATCAAGGCTTTGACCCGCTCCGTGATGGTCTGGTCCTTGAAGTCATACACTTCTGGGGCGCTGTCGAGGAACGGTTCGGCAAGCGTGAGCACACTAGCGATGTGCGCGTCCAGCATGGTTCGGCTCTCGTGGCCCGTCAAGTAGCCGAGCTTCTCGGAGAGGTCCTTGACCGTCTGGCGGTCGGAGCGCGCCGCCGCGGCCAGGAGACCGACGTACTGGACGACGAACTCATCCGGGTACGCGCGCGAAGCACCAAAGTCAAGCAGCTCGAGCTTGTGCGTCTCGGCGTTGTACAGAAAGTTGGTCCAGTTGGGGTCCGTCTGCATGAAGCGGAACTCGGTGATCTCCCGCAGGCACAGACGCAGGATCTGCGTGCCGATCCAGTCGCGCTGCTCCTGGGTAAAGGACGTCACACGTGTGACGCCAACACCCTCCATGTACTGCATAGTTAACACGTGCTTGCCCGACGCCTCGGTGTAGATCTTAGGCACCGTGAACACGTCCGGTTCGTCGGCGAGCAGCTCGCGGTATTTCTCGCCGCACTCGGCCTCGCGCACATAGTCGCACTCCCAGCCGAGTTCTGTGCGGGCGTTGTCGATGGTTTTGTTGAGGTAAAGGCCCTTGGGCAGCATGTTCGAAGCAGCCAGAAGCATGGACAAGTTGTCTAGATCCGAATTGATCGAGTCGGCAACTCCTGGGAACTGGATCTTGATTGCGACCTTCTCGTCTGTGGACTTCAAAGTGGCACGATGGACCTGGCCGATCGAGGCGGCGGCTATAGGCTTCTCATCAAACTCGCCGTAGAGATCTCTCCATTCCGCGCCAAGACTCGCCGCCATTACGCGATCCCGTTGCCAAGCTGGCATGTAGTCTGCCTTGTCCTGGACCCGTTGGAGGACCTCTTGGATCTGAGGAGGCAGCATCTTAGCATCTTGGAAGCTCATCATTTGGCCAAATTTCAAAGCTGCACCTCGCATACGTGAAAGCTTGGTGACCAGTCTTTCCATGTTGCCAGCGCTGAGAAGTACGGAGCCCTGTCCGCCACCGCCGAAACCCCTACTGAAGCCTTCGGTAATGGCTCCACCGAGCATTCCGGCGGCTAGACCACCGTAGTTCCACAACCGGCCGAATCGAGTAGATGGCACTTTGGATTCTCGCAGAACATAAGCAGGCTTAGCAGGTTGGTCTACTAGAACTTCCGAAGCTGTGCTCTCTGGTTGTAGTGAGGGTTGAGCAGCAGCTTGTGCTAGGACTGCATCAACCATCTGGGCATGCTCTTTCTCGGCGCTGTGGCTTATCGTAGTCGGTGCTTTGGGTGTCAGGTCGGGCCTGACCGACGGTTGTTCAGGCTCTTGTGCAGTGGGCGTGGCCGTACCCGTTGAAGACAGCTGGCTGGGTTGCTCACCCCGTTCCGCGTCATGTTCGGGTTCCACCGTGACTTGAGAATCCTTAATATACTGCGGCGAAGGGTCGGCTGATTTGACAGTAGTCGCCGGTTCCGAAGATGTTTGACCATGTCCATAATCCTTGAACCAGCTTGGGCGTGAGGGAGCCGCAACGGGGCGCTTCTTTCCAACGTAATCCCTTTCTCCATCGATCAGACGAGCCCCTCGGCTTGTGTGGAAAACGTTATTCAGGATATTCACATCAACAGGTGCATCATCCTGCGATTGCGAGTCAAGGAGGGCAGCAACAGGGGTTGAAGCATTGATGGAGGATGTATCCGACAATTTCTTATCCGATATCTCATAGGAGGCGGGTGTTTGCTTCAAAGACCTTACCCCAGGGATATCTTCAAGAGGAGTTTGGGGTTCAGTGCCGTATTGTGAAAGACTCTTGTACTTGTCGTGTTGTTCCGATAGCGATGGCCCTGAACCACGTCCAAACTCAGGGGTTGGGTTGGCTACCGGTGCTGCTGGTGTACCTATGGTTGGGTCCTGCGACGGGGCTACACTTTCATCCGAGGGCCCAGGTTGGACGTCATCCTTCCCAGATGCATGAGATGCCGGATCATGTTGAGCGTGTTGCTGGTGCCTGAGCGACCTTGCAATGCTGGATGTTTGGCCGTAGTGATCCCATTGCCTAGCGCGAAGCTCCAGATGCTTGGATCCAACAGATTTAGAAGCTCTGGCTACGGCCGCCAAATCAATAAGAATATCTGCCCACCTCATGGCCGTGACTGTTGCTGAGATGCTTTCCTGGTCATTTCATACATGTAGTCACCTCACTGAATCAGCACTCGTTTTCGCGGCGCAAGACGGGCCAAGTCATTCGTATCACCACCGTCCAGACTGAGAGGCGCTTTTCGTCGAAATATTTCTAAGATGAAGAGATCATCGAAGAAGTAATCGGACCCGCATAAAGTGGCTAGTGCGCTACAACGGTACCCTTCAATTAATTGTATCCTAGGTTAGCGGTGACATCCATTAAATATCTCGACCATGCATGGGTCACAGATGCGAATAGAGGCTGTTCGCGATTATTTATCTAGGCCCTCGCATCATGCGATTGCTTCAATATTCTATATTCTAGTGGAATAGTGTGATTCCGAGCAAGTTTTGGGGAACGCAATGGCTTACCTAACATTGGTTCAGCCACAATAGCATCGGGGTGTTCATCTGGATGTGCTGTGGTTGGCTGGGCCTTGAATAAGTCCAGCCTCCAGGTACCTGATCTAAGCACTAACGCTACTTTCCCTATCAAGTAAAGTCAAGAGTGACGTCGTTGCAACTCCCCACATCAGTCACCCAGGATCCCTCCCCCCAAACCCCCCTTGGTCCTTGCTATAAAGCCGCTTCTAGTATTAGTTTGGGGTCACTATATGCGACATAGTATGCAAGTCATAGCCACTACGCAACGGACGATATTTCTATTTCAGTCGCGATGAGGTCTTCTGTATTCGCGACCCCCCTCCCTCAGCCTAAATCGTCTGACGTCTTGGAGTGGGCCTTCCCCAAGCCGTACCACCAGTATGTCTTAACTGGGAAGTCCCGAGCCGCATGGCACACCTCGTTTGTCATTCCCCAGCTCAATCTTCTTCTCGATGCCGGCCTCCTCGCCACTCGCCATCGCCCCAGGCACATCTTCCTCACCCATGGCCATAGCGATCACAGCTTACTGGCACCCGCCTTCGTGGATCGTGAGGACCCTCCAGACATCTTTTGCCCGGTCGAGATGGAAGAGGTACTAGGTCAATACATCCTGGCCAAGACTCTGCTCAATCTCGGCGGCCTGGTAACGGTCGAGGATACTTGCCGTGAGGACTTCGAGCCCGTCGGCGAAGACGAGGTGAAGGGCATCGTCGACGGTGACCTGGTCTCCGAGGAGCACCGAGCCCAGGAGGACTCGCCGGATCGTTCCGCTCCAGACTGGCGGCACAAGCCGAAGAGTGGCCAGGTCCACTCAGACAACCGCTTCCTGCACACCCATGTGACGCACGGCCTGCGGCCTGGCGACGTCGTGTCGCTGGATCGTATCAAGGCCTCGGACATGAGCGCTGAGGCCTTTGCGTGCGACCACACGATTCCGTGCCTCGGTTACGTGTTCCGGTCCACGCGCCAGAAGCTGAAGCCAGAACTACGTACAACCTCGCAAGGGGACATCAAGGGTCTCCGCGAATCGGGTGCCGAGATCACGGCGCCCCAGACCCGCCCCATCTTCGCGTTTCTAGGCGACACCACCGCGGGCGTTTTGGCCGCTGAGCCAGCCTGGCTACGCGAGGGCATACCCGTCGTCATTACTGAGTGCAGCTTCTTGTGGCAGGAACACCGCGCTCAGGCCGAGCGTACCAAGCACACGATCTGGAGCGACCTCGAGCCCGTCGTCCGCAAGTTTCCCAAGACCACGTTCGTCCTCATCCACTTCAGCTTGCGGTATGAGGAGCACGACATCCGCGATTTCTTCTCGAAAATTCTCGATCCGCCCAAGAATATTGTGGTTTGGATAGGTGATCAGGACTGAGAGAGTGTTTAGCTACGTGGCCCTTTAGTGACTATTACAGTCAGATGCTAGTCGTGCTATCCGTTATCTTGCAATTTTCGCCAGCGTACTATTTTCCCTCTACCCTGGGCCTTCACCAGTAATGTCACGTGCTCAAGTGAGCGTTGTTTTCAAGCATTTCATTATGATTTCCTTGACTCTCAAGGACGATAATGATAAATGTGGCTAAGCCGTCAAATACAAACCCGCAAAATCCACTGTTTCCGAATTCACAGCACGATGCGTGTAGTGTACCACGAGTTACGGCTCCCGGCTCCAGCTCTCACTTCGAATTGTAAAAATACCACTCAATCTCCCCTAATACTCAAGCATTCGACAAAGCCCCTGCTTGGCCCTGATAGTTCGTCGTCTACTCTACATATTTCTGCCTTTATCGCCCCCGCCGAGGTCTCGTCAACAGCCAGAACGACTGCTCATATCATAGATTCAAAGCAACTCATTAACCCGAACTCCCAATGGAGATCGCTGGAGATTTCCCACAAACTGGTGCCTTGGGCTTTTAATCCCATCACGCCGCCAGCCCGTGCGCTTCGAACCATGGCATCATCAAAGCTTCAATCGTGAGCCCACCCCTCACACCCGACATGTAAAGTAATCCCAGTCAGAGTATCCTAATAATATAATGAGAATTAATACGTGCCCGGACTGGTGTAGCCTAGCGATTAGTAGTCTTATTCATATCATACTTAAAGGCAAGAGGGTTCAACTCCCTCTGCGGTCACTTCTTCGACCCCACCAGTGGTCAAACTCTTTTCCCCCCTTATTTGCTTGCCCCTTCATGCCAATACCAGAATAATCAATCTTACACCCCATTTCCACATGGACGTACTTCAGTACTGATGTAGTCACTATCACCAATCTCCCCACTGTTAACCACGCGCCTTGGAGAAAGTACTGGCCATAGCCATCTATGACGCATGTTTTCCTTTCGATTTAGAAGGCCAGTCCATATCTAGCATGTCTCACGAGGCATGAATGCTCAACTAGCGCTAAACTGTATGAGCACCATCTTTTAAACCTATATTCGGCTATACTTGTATGGGTTTAATATTTATGTTATACATTCTATAAAGATATATCTAATGACTCAACGGCCAAAGTCCCAAAGGTTGTGTGTCACGCCATATTAGCTTTCATTACAGTCATCAACCCCAGGATTCTTGCCCGACTTGCCTCGAAGCCGAGCCAACCACGAATTTTTGTTGTTTTGCCCTTGCCACTGCGGGGTGCCTTCACTGTCAACCTTGACCACGTACGGGTCAACATCAATGCCGAGGTGTTCAAATCCATTTCTGTCGGTGTAACGACCGAAACTGTACGTAGTCTTGCGGGGCTTCTCTTCTCCCATGCCTTCTTCCTCCCCCCTATTTCTTCTGATTGCTGTTTCCCAGTCCGGCTCGGTCAGTCTGCTCTTAGCAACATATCCTAGGACGGACCCGATGGTGTCTGGAAAGCGGGGCAAGGACGGTGTAGGCCCGAAAACATATACAACTATGACCGTTACTACGTTGAGAGAGAGCAGTACTGTGCTGATGATGAAGGCAACGTCGGCCATGAAGATATTGGTAACGGTGATCCGTCGAGTACCTTGGGTGGTAGGTGTTGAATTTGTAGCTTTCTCGAATATGGTCGGATTCTGTTGGAACAATGCCCCAGTGAGCATCTTGGTGACCGCCTCGACTTCTGGTATGAGCCAGCTCGGGTCGGGTAAGGAAGCCGTGTCGTAAATGAGGGAGTTATTTCTTAAATCTAGGAAGTGGCTGAGGGCGGTTTCAGACCTTGAGTCATTACGCCATGGACTGAAAACCGAGTCGGCTTGTATAGAGTTGAAAGCGACATCTTTGAGGCTGAGTATATGGGAACCATTTCCCGGACCCAACCCGAGAGGTCCAAAGTCGCTGACTCTATTGGCCTGGAGTACCCTCCCGGTATTGTCGACGGTAAGGTCAAACTCTGCTGTGACAAACTTTGGCTGGCAAGTAAGGCCTATGACCTCCGCATTCCTGATGACTGTGTCGTTGCCGATGATCTTACTGCGGGCCCAAGCGTGGATATAACGTCGGCTACATCGGTCCCCAGGGTATATCAATTCTTTGGAGATATTCCCGGTGCTGTTCATGATGTTGTTTGCCAGGTCAACGGCATTAATGCATTCCATCCAAGGTAACGTATCGAGAACACCAGATTCGACGCGCAGAGGCTGCCTCGAGAACTGAGGGGGATCGATACTCGTCCTTGTCAGAGCGACAGGAGGCAGCAGTTTGCAAGATGGTGCAACCGTGACACCGTGAGTTCTTGCTGTACATGACTGGGCAGAAACATCCAGCATATGGTCGAGGTCAAAAGGCAAGAAGAAATACTCCTCAGTAAGCCACGGTGGTAGTTTGGTGTGTGTCGTCCAGTATACTTCTGCGATGGTGGTATGATCGTTGTAGCCGTTCGGCGAGGCGTGTACTTGCCTCATTAGGTTTTCTAATGAGTTCTTCGTTATAGTTGGGGTCTGGAGTACGGGAACATCGATGGCTTCGTCCTCGACCACGGGGAGTTCATTGAAGAGAGCACCCAGGCTGACGGATAGCGCATTGCCTAAGATTGTGACAAGACAAACAAAACCAAGTAATAGATGTTTTGCTTTGACCGCTTTCCAAAGCAGCAGCTGTGGCGGCAGTGAAGTGTACTTCAAATCGATGGATTTAGAACTCGAACTATGGCCTTGTTGCAATTCGTTGAAGGGTTGAATGATGGCCAGCAGGCGATTCAGAAGCACCAAGAATGATCCGACCAAAGTGGCAAAGACAACTGGAACATAGTTCTCTATGATTTCAAGAGCCAACCGGTTGTTCATTGGTAGTGGTAAGCCTGTAGCGATAGTCTCTGTCAGCCCCATGTCGGATCTCGCCAGAACATGCACTTGTAAAATGGGTCCTTACCTTGAGAGCGCTGTTCAAAAACTTTCAAATAAGACAGGTAAGTGAGTGTTGCTACCAGCAGCAACAAAATCGCGAAGCCACTGAGTGGCTTCATCGTCGCAGGTATATCTGGTGTATATAAGCGAGAGCAAGAGTGGCTGTCATTGACTTCCAGGACATTCAATGGGTCGAAAATATCGATCTGAACCTCTCTTCCATCTTCTCCGCCTCGTAGATAGAAGCGGCGTCGGTGGAGAGCATGGCGAATACCATCACCACTCTCAGCGTCAATCGCAGACAGCACCGTTCTAAGTGCATTACTCTGTTTGGCCAAAGTCGCTACTCCTTTGATAGAGTCGGGGTCGAACGATAGCTTATTTTTGGCTCTCTGGCATGACAACAATAGACCTATGTTCAGTAGTGCTACCGCAAGAAGTAGACTCTCAACTGCTATTGCAAACCGCCGACTCACGGTTATCCCATAGCGAGGGACTTTAACAATGCCTATGACGTCGTCTGTATCGGGGCTGGCCTCTAGCGAATTGATACGAGCCATTGTTAACGAAAACATGACCCGGTGCATTGCCTCAAAGGTTTTCGTGAGAAGCTCTGAGTCTTTGTATACCGATAAATCGGTAACTTTCCCCCCTAATGCAAAACCTATCATATTCGCCAGAGTCCGTTGCAGACCGATCCCCATAAAATGGCGGTCACTGCTTACTCGATAGATAAAAGTTGACCCCTCTCCGCCATCGGGCATATCAGGCGGCTGCCCACCACTTAAGAACGATTCGAATGCTGTCTTGTTGAATTCGTTATCGATTCTCTCAGCGGCCCCCAATGGCTGTATGGAGTCGCCGTGTTCGGCATGGAGCACAGATTGGTTTGAAGAAAGAGATACTAGCACTCGTTGTTTCCAGTATCGAGGCTCACAGAAAGAAGCTGTTATGTCCACTTGCCCAGGAAATGCCCCGGTACCGTTTGAAAATAAATATGACGACGGAGAATACCGTCTTGCCCACACAACAAGTACTTGGTGGCGATTTCCTTCGGAACAGAGGCCTGACGAGTTGAGTCCATATTCTGACCAACTATTGGTCTGCCACCCGATATAGTGCATCGTGTAGACTGACTTTTCATCGATTGGGATGTTTTTGACCTTACATCCTCGATTGTTGTCAAACGTATACGTGTTGCCTAGTCCTTCCCAGGTTGCTATTGCGGGCCGGCAATCGAGGTCCGTGGTCAATCTTGTGGTGGCAACCGTGAAGTTGGTGTACTTATTGACGAGATCAGGTCCACCTTGAAACCGCGCTGGCAGCAGTGTGTAATCAGGGGTCGTGAAAGGAGGCATGGGTTGATCGAGGAATGTCGTGGCGTATGCGGTGTTGAGCAGCGTCACGTCCATTCGGGGAGACTGACGACTGACTGGCGGCAGTCTTGACGTGACTAGAAATGGCGAATCTACACCCACATTGATCCTTTCTATCTTTAAGATAGTGCCTTGGAGAGGCGTGATTGTACAGGTGACAATCAGGACAATAATGCCACTCAGAAACACGGGCCAGTGTCTGATGCAATTAGCCAGTCGTTCATAGAAGAAGTGTTGATTACTCGCACTGACCTTTTGGAAGCAGCCCTTATAGGTACCCAGGCGAAGAAGGTGGAAGGATAGTCGAGCAGAAGCGAGTCTTCTGCCAGAGCCCCTTCAGGTTTTGACATCTCTAGCCATGGCTGCATCCGCTTGGCGTCTGAGGCTACCCAACTCCACGCTAAGCCATACAATACGGCAACAATAGTCGGGAGATAAAGGTACGCCAAGTTTACAAGCGGAGGAATGTTGCCAGGCGATTCAGATAAGGCCAACCCCCCTCCTTGTCTTTGGCTCGTCTGAGCAAGGAATTCGACCACCGCAGCTAGGAATAACGTTGTAATGAAGAGACCGAGCAGCGCTGGGGGTTTCAACGTCCATGGCTTCCACCCATTGCGATCGCCCGTGTTATTGCCAGTCTGGTTGCTGAGAAGATGATTTTGGGACGAGTTGCTCTCACTGCGGGGATTGTCCGGGCGTAAAGTGGCCATCGAGGCGCCCAAGATACAACAGGACGACAATGTCCAGAAAAAAAGATATAAGTTGAGAAAGTATACATTTTTTTATTATTCAGGGAAGACAGGGCAGACGGGGGCATTTGTATTGATCAAAGTGCATGCAGAGAAGAGGAATTGTCAACATGCACATGAACCAACAGCCAGCACAGTCGACTTATAGGCGGCTGCTCGTCCAATCCTACAACAAGATAATGGGATGGGGCCCACTTCCCCCATGCCGCTACCCACAACGCCAGCGGCTGCCCAAAACGCGCCGGCTATATCTCCATTCAGCTGGTATTGACTGTCGATTAATTAGCAAAGATAATGTATATTATGATAGGATTCTCCAGGTACCTAGAACAATACCTTTCGGGTTAGAGTTAGTTGTTGCAGTCCAATTGGTCAGAAATCAAGTCCTCTGACAGGATCATGCAGCAACATACTATCGTGACCTGAAAGGGATGATGATGATGGGCATGATTTCGCTGCTCCAACTCCTGGCTACCTTAATGAATCAGATCCATACCAAGGAAATTCTCATTTAGCTGAGATGGATTGGGATGAGAACGGTGAAGTAGTGTGGTTACATACACTGATATATCATCAACTCTTCTTGATCACGTATATACGACAGAAAGGGCATTGTGAAATTGTGAATGCGCGTGGTGGACTTCGAAAATTTTGATTTCCTTTCCTTATATTTGGTATATCCAGGTGCCCGTGTAAAACGACAAATATCTATGTACAGTAGAAGAAGTTTGTAAAATACCCCAACGCCATCTGATGACCCATTCATCAGTGTTCATGTACCCAAGTTCCCACACCACACTGTCAGCTGCCTTGTGGCATATCTCTAAGCACGGAATACTCTGACAACTCGCTTTCCAGCAGCCATCTTCAGCTCAGAAGACTGCCCCGCCGTGCACTTGGTACCAGGAGCCATTTGCATGACAGGCGACCAGACTCCACTTCCACATTGCTGGAACGAAGAGCCTCCAACACAGTTCCATTGTCCTTCAGTGCATTTGCCTGTCATAGCACCAGAGGAGCCGGAGCCGGAGCCGGAGCCCGGAGCGGCAGGTGAGCTGGGAGCAGGGGCGACAGGTGCAGGGCTAGGGGCTTGTGTGGGTGCGGGGGCGGCGTCGGGCTGCTTGGTCAGGAACGCACCGCCGGGGATGGGCACGGAAGCGCTGGGCTTAGAAGCGGGGGCGGAAGCACTGGGCTTGGGGGCTGGGGCAGAGGCTGACGGGTAGCTGGAACCCGGACCGGATCCTGAGCCAGATCCGGAGCCAGCAGCTCCACTGTGCTTTCCACATCCGCCCTCGAGCTTTTGGCCCTTCCAAGCGTACTTTCCAATGTTGCTTTCGACAGAGAGCCCTGGGTTGGGGAAGATCCAGTCCGTAGTCATCTCTGGAGTTTTGCATGTGTTGACACCAGGAACGTTGGCAACGTAAATGTCAGGCAGCGCATCGTAGTTAGCCTTGTCGCCGCCCTTTCCAGTAAGTTCCACCGCGCCGCAGTACATGTAGAACTCTCGGTTGCCAATCCGGTTCAGCCAGGACACGGAAATGGTGGCCTTGCCGGCGGGAATGTTTTCAGGGATTTTGTAGTCATATGTGTCGGGCGCGGGAACATCACCGATGTCGGGCAAGTTAGCCGCTTGCCCGCGGGCTGGGCAGCCACCCTCGATGCTGTGGATGACCTTCCAAACGCTGTCAGGGGTGGGGTTGGTATCGTATGATATGGAGATCTGGCAAGAGCCTCCACCGTGAACGGCTGTGCCAATCCACTTGAGTGTCTGCTTGGAGCCAAGTGCGTAGTCGTTTGTGCTTGTTGTTGTGAAGGCTTGACCCATGCTGTGCTGGCAGGGGAACTGTCCAGAACTCAAAGGGTCCTTAGCATGTGCTGCGTCGACAGGTGCAAATGGTTTGGGTTCGGCAAGGAGCATATGGGCGTTGCTGATGGCAAAGAGCCCAGCTGCCACTAAAATGTTTTTGTTGATCATTGTGAGGGAATGTGTTGATATATCGTTCCAGACGATGTATATCTTGTTCTCAGGGACGAGTTGTGCTAGTAGTCACAGACTATGATGTTCAAGAGTGTCAACGGTGTTGATTCGTTTCTGAAGTGAAGTATGGAAGGTTAGCCAAGGTCCAAGACATAGATGAGACTTATACCCTGGCTCATCTTCTCTTTGCCTCATTGAGTCTACTATACTCATCTTTGCTCCTCGACGAACAAAGAGCCTCATAATCAGGCATGAGGGAGATCAAGCTCGTATAGCCCACAATGACTTTGTGCACTCTGACAGCTGACAAGGGAGTCATTGTCATACGCATGACAAGTCCAGATAATGGCACAAGAAAAGAGCGGTATGTAGAGTGTAGTGGCAACTTACTCAGTACTGCTTTGTTCGAGTAAAGAAACAAGAGCAGGTGACTTAGTCAACAAGGGTAAGATCGAGCTAGATCGATCTGTGAAGTTCGACGTGAGAGAACTCGAATGATAGTGTTGCTCCAGGCTAGTTGGATCAAAGTGAGAAGAATAGAAACAAAGGGACCTGGCCTCAAGGAGTGAAGGGAAGGTCTGATAGAGAAAGATGTGCCGCTGGGACTGCTGGTGTGCTGATTCAAGCGAAAGACAACCCGAAGGATGGGGGAGAGAAAGGAACGTCTTATACCTGATGAGAGGCAAAAAAAGAATGGAAAGGCAACCCGTCAACCGAGAGACAAACGCTAAAGAGAACGTATAGCGATGGAGTTGAAGCCGACTAAACAGAGTCCGCGGAGTGGAGCATGATGCAGGAACGAGTGGTGAACTAGGGACGATTGGCTATAAAAGTAACGGGGTAGAGACATGGCTGCGTCCAGGGGTTACGTCCTGAATTCCCGGATTCCCACTTAGCCCATAGAGTCCAGGGCTGGACAAGCTGGACAAGCCTTCCAGGGAACCCATCACGGCCAGTCGGGCGCAGTCTCTTTTTGCCATGAAGAGATCTGCTCGATAAGTTTCGGAGTATTGGTGGAGGCGGGTCGGTGGAGTTGCCAGGGGTTCAGAAACGGAAAGTCGATGAGTGCAGACGATTGGCTGAGCAAATGTTTCGGCTTGGCAGCCCAGGGGACTAGATGTCATTCCTAGTGGCTGATTGACATGTTTCCCCCCCTCGCTGGGGACCATAGGGTCTTGGTCCGAGATAGAGTCAGGCACAAGGGGAACGACTCAGTCGCCCCTTGAGCAGTACCCTGAGTACTTGCTTTGCATCCAGACAAACCACAAATGCCATATCACGCGGAGTTAATGACTTGGTGGGATTAGTCTCTTGCCTCTGTATCTGTATCTGCCACCGCGCCGCGCCACTTGGGATAAACCGTTCACACCCAAACATACTACAGCCGCCACGGCTTGACCAACCAACCCCTTTTATCTTTTCACACTCCAGTCAGCACTTTACTTTTTCACTAGAGGAGATGGTTCAGCGAACGCTTGCGGTTGGGATCTCAGTTGATCTGCAAGCACAGAGCATTAAGCTTACTCCTCTCTAAAAATGCCTACAGTAGTGGATGCAGTCCCGGCACGGACGCTGAGAAAAGAAACACTTTGGTAAAAATACTGATGCTTGGACGAAATCGTGATTGTGGGCCGATGCAAGTCGTCGGTGGCCTCAATCGGTGGCCATTCATGTTCTGGAAAGCAGCACAGAATATGCGAGTATGCGGCGTAGCACATCAATACGTCAGTCCCAGGTTTTTCGCTTCGATTTTCCCCGGTCCCCCCTGCAACCCCTGCAACCCTGCACCCTTGTCGCGAATTGTTGAAGATGATAGCAAACGCGGTTGTATCACTCGACGGCAGTCAAGCGTTACGCAAAGGTCCCGGAAAGCATGTGCCAGTTTCCATCAGCAGCCCATTTTGGGGGTTTTGCGTCGACCAAAGGGGGAAACTATTCGTCAATGGCGATTTTCCAAATTGTTTTCTAAACTAGCACGGCGAGTCTTCAGTCAATCTTTGCCAGTCATGCAGGAAAACCTGTCATTGAATCCCTGTCGTCAACCCCTGAGCCGGTGCGGGGATTTCTTAGCAAGTGCTGAACGAGCGGACGGGATTGGATCTGCACGCTGCAGACGGCCTAAACTAGACTCACCGACAGCATATGACTGGATCCCCCTTATTGACCTAACCAGCTAACCTACGATTATGTTACGACGTTGTCTGTCTATCTGCCTGCAACTACCCATTAGGAAGGATAGAATCTCGGGCTACTGCAGGTTGTAGAACCGAACGAAAGTTTGAAACAAGCCGTGTTTCAACCTCACGATGCGATTGGATTTCCGAGCTGGCGTTTGTCACGCTGACTGCTCAACCTATGCTGAGAGTGTGAACCCATTCGATCAATCATCCCTCAGTGCCGATATCAGCGGCAAAATTGGTGTTGCCAGGACAGAAAACGCTGCATCCAGACAGCGCTCCGAGGCTGGCCCCCCCTCTTTCCATTCGCAGCTACGATAAATCAGGGAGGAACCAGAAAAGGAACGAGTGACTGTTGCTGGTATGTAGGTTCACCATTTTGGCATCTGACTGAGCCCGCCTATGACCAGGAGTGACCTTGGACTGAACCGGCGCCTGGGCGCTGTGCTTACTACCTGCTGGATGGGCGGCCGCTGGCCGCAGAGGCAGAGGCAGAGGCAGAGGCAGAGCTGCCTCCTGTCACTTGGGGCACCTGCATAATGTTACCGGTCCACAGATCTCGCGCTATCTCGGCAGCAAGAGTCACCAAAGTGGCGGTGCGCTTGATTAGATTTGGGGCTTCAGCCCATCGGCTCAGCAGGGAATCACAATCTCTCAGGGTCACTGACAGAGGCGGCCTCCGCGATTTTGTTCATGCTAACCTTAACAGCCAATTCCTCGACTTACACAATCCGCAACGCCGTAACGTCCATCTTAACCTCACCCGACAATAGCAATTGGCATCAGATCCTACAAGTTACCTTTCACCCAGCATAGCCAGAATTTACTTTTGCATTTCCATAGATACGTAACAAAAGTACTAAATGGACTTGTAAACGAGAAAAAAAAAACCTCGTATCGAATTCCACAGAAAAAGGACTCTTTCGTTACCAGGACCACATTGATTGCTTTGCCACAGTTGCGGCGAAAAGAAAAAGAGGAGACCGCAAGTATGTATGTAAAGTAAATGCATCCTCGTCCTCGTATGCGCGTAGGCGCAGGCGAATCGATTAACCTAGAGGCCTGCCCAATCAAGCAAAAGTTAATGGGAGATCTACGGGTCGATTGGCCGACCCAGCTTGGCTGTAACACGAGGCAAGGGGACGCCGCTGGACAGGGGATTCCTCCGAGCCTCCTCGCTTTTACCGGCTCTCAGGATTGGGCGGATCCAGGCCGCATAGACTTGACCTTGACCTTGGGAGCTTACATATGTACATACATACATACAGTAACACGTGCCACGACGCCACTTGATGCCAAAAAGACAGTGCACTTATGACGGCGCTTCTTCCGTCCACTTATAATTCCAACCGCTTTGGTGTAATGGAATGGCACCTCGGTATTGCTTACTCTATTGGCTGAGATAGATATGAGACAATCCGACAGCAAAGGCCCAGCCTGCCACGGGCTACCGGGCGGCAACTCGAGCTCCATATGCAGGAATGGATTTCAGCTTTGATGGCCAGGTCAACATTCAACCTGGGTCTGGTGGGTTGCCTTAAGTACGCTACATACCTACACCACTTACTACTTACCCAGCTCGTATCGGCGGACACGTATTTGGCCCGGGCTCCGGTTATGTAGTACATGCAGTGCAGCTCGGTGACATACCCAAGGTAACATGATATCCTGGTTTGTTCGCCCGGGTTATATATAGGCGTGGGGTCTAGATATAATGGATACTTTACTGTGGTTATGTAAGAAGAGCGTGGCATTGTCTCGGGGAGTTGCCGCAATGGTAGGACGAAAGCCAGCTGTAGTGGAGCTGGTATAAGGCGCCTGGGCCTCTACACGTAAGGACTACCCAGACACTGGGAATTATGTGGAACCTACGAACATCATGTTTCTTCCATCCTTGTTTTCACCGCAATTGCAATAGCCGCCTCTGAGAGAGTCATTCGTCATTGGATGCCTCTGTGTACTTTGGGTCGCGCGCCCGATGTGCTGCTAGGGATTGGCACACTATCAACAAGGCCGTATGTAGGAATGCCTGCTTCCGTAGCCACATATACTCTTCCGCCGGACTGCCGACGTCGGAACTTCACGAGGACATGGTATGTATTCAAACATGAATATTGGAGCGATCGCCTGGTGGACTAATTACTCGTGCAAAGAACTGCGGTGAAAGAGCCGGATTGGAGAAGTCACTCATAAAGCGAGTCATTACACTGGCTCGTTTGACTGAGTTGGACCACTGATACGGACACGATACGTAATATAATGAGTTTCTATTGGGCAGTCTGTGTTGCGTCTCATCTCTGGTGGTTATCTGCACCTCTATGGTTCTATCGATTCACAGCTGCTTCTTCATAACTTCCCGCACCACATGACTCCTGCTTATGCTACCACTAAAGAGTGGTTGGCCATCTACTCATGGAGAGTGTGCTCCAGAACATTTGAGCCGAGGGGAACAGCTGACGTGCGTATCATACACTTAGACGGCGGCATCCTTCTCTTTCTCCATTTCAGCTGGGGAAAGGTGGTCGGTATCCTCGAAGCCATAGTCCTCGCGGGTCCAGTGCTTCATCTTCTCGGTTCGGAAATGGTGATAGTCCCACTCGCGGGGCTCCAAGTTCTCCGGTTCCAAGTAGACGTAGGTCTGGCACTTGACCTCCTCGCCCTCGACGTTGCCATCACCCTCATCGTTGCCCACCTTAGACAACAGCTTGGCCTTGACCGCTCGACGCTCGTACTCGGCACCCTCGAATCTATCGAGTTGAAACATGTTGGCGTCGGTCAGGCCCGTCACGTACATACCGCGAACGGAGGCCTTCTCGGAGCCAGCGTCGGGCGTGATGCCGGGGTACTCGGCGTGCTTTACGCAATGGCGGCGGAAGCCGTGAAGAACGGCCGGTTGGAACTTGTGCAGAGTTTTCAGGATAGAGGTATCTATCTCGAAGCCGCCGTAGCAGACAGTGAAGAAGACCTCTGGTGCCATCTGTGCATGTTGTTAGTACACATTCGTTCTCACCTTTGCTATCAAGCAAGCAAGTGCAAATGCTTCATATAGGAACCCTGACAGCGACAAATTTCCGTGCAAAGATGACGAGCAGTACTCGGCTTGGTCACTTACTAGAGTTCCTGTTCCATATCAGCGCTTGAATCTAAATACGGATATGGACACGACTCAAGATATCCTTACCATAAAAGAATGCAGTATGCGTCCGGCCAGTGCCATCATTGGCTGTTGTGTCCGACATGACGGTTCCGTTTCTCACAAGTCGTGTTGAATCGTTGAATGGGTCTCTAAGTGATGGGTTGTGTAGTCTGAAGACAGAATCTATGGAGTGAAGATTTGGTTATGATCTGATCCGGACAATAAGCAAATGAGAGGATGTTTATAGCTCTCCGCCCTAAAACGAAACCTAGCAAACGAGGCTCAAATGTTTGCCACTTTGACAGATGCCTCAAGGGTCGGAAGGCTTCGTCGCAAAGGGTTTTGGTTGTTGCCAGGCATCAACGGTACACGTCGAGAAAAGGTACCTATAAGGTATCAGGAAACAGCGCAGCGTATAAGGTCAATAAAGGCAAGTAGAGGCCAAGTCAGTTGAAGAATTCAACATGGAAGCGCACAGTTTCCGCAGACAAACAGATATTATTTCTGTTCCAACAAGTTTATGAAACATATATCAAGCAGTATCTATAATAAATATTCCAGTAGCGGCAGATGGAAATCACCAGCTGCTCCAGGTTACCAGGGGATCTACCCCTCCAAGGCTCCAACTGCCCTTCCAGGCAAATGGACTACAATTAATGCAGGACGCTGAGGGGCCAATCTGGATCACCTGGATGACTGCAGCTTGAGAGATAAGATAAGATAAGATGGAGTGATGCTGTTGAGGATAAGCTAATGATGTAAGCAGCAACTGGAGGTGGACCCCAGAGAAATGTTTGCCTGCCAAGCTTCCAATTGCATATGGCAGACCGAGACGAGACCTACTGATTACCTAATAAGCTGATTAGCGAGGCTTTTCGGAAAATCCTTGGAGCGAACTTAGCGCGCCCCACATGAATTTGGCAGCTCGAGGTCCCTCCACCACGGTTTCTGTCGCGTTTCTCTTGCATTTGTAGGTCGAGCTACAGTACAGGCTGGTAGTGATAAAGGGCAGCCTTGAGCTTCACGCTGTCAACTTGAAGCGCTTTATGATCGTTTTTCTTCCCATGATACCCCGGACTTTCATTTCAAGTCAATTGCAAGCTGTGAAATCTGCCGCTTGTTGTAACGCGCACATTTGTTGGTGTTTTTACGACCTCCTTCACTAATTTTCCCTTCCGCCAAGTCCAGTAGCATCGCCCAGTGCTGCATCATCGCGAAAAGTGAAAATCGGCCGGACGACAGAAGCTCATCACCAACTTGTCGGCGCAACAACATCCATGAGCGCATTCGCGCACGAATCCCCTCGCATTCGGTATTCGTCAACCTGAATTCGGTACCGCCCATGATAAAAACACACATGCGCATGTGCGAATCGCCAACTCATACTGCGAGTTCGCAGTAATCTCATCATGATGGCGCTCAATTTTGAGGACATAGTCAAAAGGCTGACTATTGCAGATTTTGGTGAGTTTGCCCTCATGTTCAGATGGGACATCCCCTCAACATATAATTCCGCAAACGGGCCGCTGCCTATCATACTAACCGCGACAACGTACAGAGCCGAAGAGCAAACTCGAGGCTGCCACATTGCTGCGGGACAGCCTTGATCATTACACAGGCAACCCCGTAACCTACCCTCCCTTCCTCAAGCGCGTGGTGCCGCTATTCATCAACGTTCTTCGCGGCCCATGTTTGTTTCAGAACAATTCACCGGAGCAGAAGCTTCGAAACTGCGTCCTCGAAATCCTTCATCGGTTACCGACACATCAGACATCGCCTGAACCATTCGAGCCGTATGCCGAGGAGGTGGTTGACCTTCTCATGCAGTTGGTAAAGAATGACAACGAGGACAACGCGACGTTATGTGTCAAGATTATATCGGATATTATGCGGCACCAGCCCAAGGTGCTGCAAGGGAAAGTGCAGCCGTTCCTCACTTTAATCCAAGAACTCTTCGAGCAAATGGAGCGAGTGGTGCGGGAACAACTAGATAGCACGGCCGCCCCATCCAATGCGACTGGCGCTCCGTCGACGCCCGGCAGCACCCAAACAAACTTCCAGTCCCCTCGACCAGGTTCTCCGGTAGCCTCGGTGACCGACCTGGGCCAGGACCTACAACAACAGAGCCGGCCGCTACTCAAGGGTATGCAGTCGTTCAAGGTTCTTTCCGAGTGCCCTATCATTGTGGTATCGGTCTTCCAAACATACCGAAACATAATACCAGCCAATGTCAAATTATTTGTGCCCCTAATAAAGTCCGTCTTGTGCCTCCAGGCGAAAGCCCAGGAACAGGCGCATGCCGAGGCCAAGGCCAAGGGACAGACATTTGCAGGAGTCAGCCCCAACATCAAGAACCGCGCTGCTTTTGGGGAGTTCATTACAGCCCAGGTGAAGACTATGAGTTTTTTGGCATACCTGCTGCGCCAGTATTCCAGTCAACTGACCGACTTCTTGCCAACGCTCCCGGATATTGTGGTACGACTCCTCCAAGATTGCCCGCGAGAGAAGTCTGCTTCCCGCAAAGAGTTGCTGGTTGCCATCCGCCACATTATCAACTTCAACTTCCGCAAGATTTTCCTGTCGAAAATAGATGAGCTGCTAGAAGAGAAGACTTTGATTGGAGATGGCTTGACAGTATACGAGACAATGAGGCCTTTGGCGTATAGCATGCTGGCTGACCTCATACACCACGTTCGAGACGCCTTATCCCCCGAGCAGATAAGGAAGACGGTGGAAGTTTACACCAGAAACCTGCAAGACGACTTCCCGGGCACAAGCTTCCAGACCATGAGTGCCAAGTTACTCCTCAACATGGCTGAATGTATTGCCAAGATGCAAAACAAGGTCGATGCTCGCCACTACCTGCTCATGGTCCTCAACGCCATCGGGGACAAGTTCGCAGCTATGAACCGCCAGTACCCCAACGCCGTCAAATTGTCCAAATTATACGCCCAACAGGCTGCCGACCAAGAGCCTGATACGTACCTTGCCGACAAGGAGCATCGGCCAGATTGGGACGAAACGGACATTTTCACCGCGATGCCCATCAAAACGTCAAATCCTCGCGACCGTGGAGCGGATCCTGTTGTGGACAACAAGTTCTTATTCAAGAATCTCATGACTGGGCTGAAGAACACATTCTACCAATTGAAGACCTGCAACCTCGGGAAGCCTGTTGATCCGACAGTCATACCCACTCACTGGCAGGAGGTCTCATATGGCTTCACTGCCGAGGAAGTCAAAGTGATAGTCAAGCTCTTTCGAGAAGGAGCCTATGTGTTCCGATACTACGAGATTGAGAAGCCTGCTGCTGAGTCCCAGTACGCGTCACCCGTCGAATACATGGCCAATTTCTACATGGTCTCTAGCAGCAAGGAAGAGAAAGATCTTCTGGAAACATTTGCTACTGTGTTTCATTGTATCGACCCAGCAACATTTCATGAAGTGTTTCAACAGGAGATCCCCCGACTTTACGAGATGATCTTCGAGCATACCGGCTTGTTGCACATACCCCAGTTCTTCCTTGCAAGCGAGGCAACATCGCCAAGCTTTTGCGGCATGCTTCTCAAATTTCTAATGGAACGTATTGAAGATGTAGGCTCAGCTGATGTGAAGAAGTCGTCCATCTTGCTTCGTCTTTTCAAACTGGCATTTATGGCAGTTACGCTTTTCGCCAATCAAAACGAGCAGGTCCTTCTTCCTCATGTCGTTGACATCGTTACCAAGTCTATTGAGCTGTCCACGAAGGCCGAGGAGCCGATGAATTATTTCCTACTGCTACGATCTCTGTTCAGAAGTATAGGTGGCGGCAAATTCGAACATCTCTACAAGCAAATTTTGCCCCTGCTTGAAATGCTGCTGGATGTTCTCAACAATCTCCTCATGGCGGCCCGCAAACCTGCCGAGCGCGATCTTTATGTTGAGCTCTGCCTCACTGTGCCAGCACGTCTCAGTAACCTTCTACCCCATCTGAGTTTCTTGATGCGACCGCTCGTTGTCGCTCTGAGAGCTGGCAACGATTTAGTCGGCCAAGGTTTACGTACGCTGGAACTATGTGTCGACAACCTCACGGCTGAATACCTTGATCCGATCATGGCACCTGTCATCGAAGAGTTAATGAACGCTCTTTTTGAGCATCTCAGGCCACACCCTTATAGCCACTTCCATGCTCATACCACGATGAGGATTCTTGGGAAGCTTGGTGGTCGAAATAGGAAGTTTATGACCGAGGCTCTTCCAGTCAACTATCAGAATTATGCCGATGATCCAGCAAGTTTTGATATCCGGCTGATAGGCTCAAAGAGGGATAGGGCTTTTCACGCCGAGTTGGGTATTGACTGCGCCATTCGAAAACTAATGGAGACACCTAAACCAACAACGAAAGGTGCCTCGTCCAGGCAGTACGACGGGCACTACAAGAAACAGGCGCTCCAGTTGATCAAGGCCCAGCTGAAGCTTCGTATTGGATTCGACAGTCTTCCTGAAGAGCTTCCTCGACTGGTCCGACTACAGGCCCAGGACTTCCTAGCCAGGAAATGTGACAATGACTTGTCAGTATTTGATTCGTCTAGCCGGGAGCGATCAGTTGTCAAGAAGGACGAGCAAGACCAAATCATGAAGCGCCTGATCAAGGCAATCATGTTTGCGCAGTCTCTGCCTGAATTTAGAGACGATGCTGATGTTTTCCTGATGAATCTGTGTCGGCATTTCACAATTATTGAGGTCGGGCGCGGTCTAATCGACTTGAAGCGAACCGGTAGCCCTTTCAATGTTAAAGCTGGCGAGGGCCCGCTCTTCATCGACACTCGTATTCTATGCGATGCCATTGTTGAGTCTTTGGCGTCGGACCTGCCCGAGGTACGAGATGCCGCATTTCGTGCCATTCGAGCCGTGTATGATTCCACAGCAACCATCTTTGGTCCTGGACAACAAGTTGGGCGGTTGCCGTTCTTCGCCCATCTTGCCAACGTGTTCTCCCATGCCTGCTATGAGGAGGAATGGTTTACCAAGACTGGTGGAAGTCTTGGCATCAAGTATCTGCTGACAGAGATCGAACTTGGACCCGGCTGGGTTGCTGGTAAACAGGACAATTTCATCCGTTCCCTTGTCTACGTTATCAAGGACATGCCGCAGGATCTTCCGGAGAGAACCAGGAATTGTGCCCAGGAGACACTTGAAATCCTGCTCAAGCAGATCACACGGAACGCGAAAAAGGAGGACGCGTTATTCCCAACCCCCCAACCTGGACAGCCGCCAGTCAAGCCGCCAAGGCTCGCAACCATCTGCGTCCTTTTCAACGAGGAGTTGTCTCATCTTAATAAACATGTACGGGCTACTGCAAGACGCTCATTAGAACTTATTGCGCAAGCTACTCAAGTTGAGATTTGGGAGCTTTTAGATCCTCTCAAGGATCGCCTTCTGACCAATATCTATCCCAAACCGCTCCGTGCGCTACCATTTGCGACGCAAATTGGGTATATTGATGCAGTGGCTTACTACATGAGCCTCAAGAACGACTTCATCCCCTTCGATGATTCGCTCAATCGGCTGCTTATGGAGTCGCTCGCATTGGCTGATGCCACCGATGAGTCGTTAGCGGGGAAGCCTCAGGAGTTTCGAACCCACGAATCTATCGTCAATCTACGCGTTGCTTGTATCAGAATCCTGAGCAAGGCAATGAGTTTTGATGATTTCTCGAAGGGGCAGAATAACCCAACAAGGACTAAGATCGTATCGGTGTTCTTCAAATGCCTATATTCTGAGTCGAAGCCCACCATCGAAGCGGCCAACGAGTCTCTTCGCGCTGTACTGTCGCATACAAATAAGCTGCCAAAAGACTTGCTTCAACAAGGCCTTCGGCCCGTTCTTGCAAACTTGCAGGACCCTAAGCGATTGACAACACATGGTCTTGATAATCTTGCCCGGCTCTTGCGTCTCTTGACTACCTATTTCAAGGTCGAGATAGGGGCTCGACTACTTGATCATATCAAGAATCTTGCAGATTTGACAGTGCTACAGCAGATCTCCTTCACATTCTTTGAACAACACAGTCAAATGAAGGTTATTGCCGCCGTATTCAACATATTCCATCTCCTACCCCCCGCGGCCGAACAGTTCAAGGAACGTTTGATCGATACTGTACTTGAGCTAGAGGAAAAGTTGAGACGAACGCAACACAGTCCGTTCCGTCCTCCTCTTTACAAATACATCAACCGCTACCCCCAGGATGTTTGGAATTTCCTGTTGAGTCGGCTGGAAGACATCAAATACGGCCGCTTCCTTGCCCAGGTCTTGTCGACGCCAGATAGCCAGGGGCTCCGAGACCACGTTGCTGTCAATGTAGATGCTCTCACCAAATTCTGCGGCGAGATTGTGACAGCGAACAAGGACACCAAATACGTCACAATCATCAACACAGTCAACATCTTGGATGCTCTTAGCCATTTCCCCAACGCCCAGGGCTGGCTTGGGCGAAAAGACATCATCAGCTGGCTGCACCTGGTTGGGAAAGATTTGGAGCGCCAGCTTCGCAGCAATCATCTCCCTCCCCACCTGCGTTTGCCCGCCAACCAAGCAGCTGAGCAACTGATGGCCATCTTCACGAAGTCTCTTGCGCTCAATACCAAGGACCTCGACGCTTTGTTTGGCCTGGTCGAGTCCGTAACTTCTGACGATTTCCGAGCAACTGCGGCGTTCTTCTCATTCATCTACAAGCATGTCATCTGCAACGAATCAATCGATTACTGGAAATCAGTCATTCTTCGTTGTTTAGATATTTACTCCGGCAAGCAGGCGAGCCAGAAAACGAAATGCTTCTTACTCCGAAACATCGTGAACCCCATAGTTGCCATGGACATCATGCGCCACTGGAACCAGCTTGATCAGCCCAAGCCCCAGAGGCTCATGGATCGCTCAGTCATCGAGTCCATCAATGCGAAGATCTGGAAGGTCAACTTAGGCGACCCGCAAGAAGACCTGGCGCAGCCAGGAATTGACCACACTAGAATGGAAGTTCTTCAGCTGTCTGCCATGCTCGTCAAATACCATCATGCTATCTTACAAGACGCTAGGAAGGACATCATTAAATTTGGTTGGACCTACATTCGCCTTGATGATGCAATCAACAAACACGCCGCCTATGTTGTGATCGGGTATTTCATTGCGCACTACGAGACTCCCGCAAAGATTGTCACCCAGGTCTATTATTCGCTCCTGAGGACTAGTCAGAATGAGGGACGGGCGTTGGTGACGCAGGCCCTGGAGCTTATGGCCCCTGTCCTCCCCAAACGTTGCAACGCGTCGCCTAGTGACCGTAATGCAGTCTGGGCCATGGCACCGCGACGGATTCTTGCCGAGGAGGGCCAAAATGTCCAGCAGATGACGAGCATCTTCCACTTCCTCGTCAGGCATCCAGACTTGTTTTTTGAATCTCGCGACAAATTCGCCTTGCTCATCGTTACTTCTTTGAGGAAGGTTTCTGCTCCACAAAGCTCCTCCAACGAGAGCAAGAAGCTTGCCCTCAATATGATGTGGCTCGTCTGGGAGTGGGAGCAGAGACGTGTTGACGGAGCTCACAACAGCGCCGCCAGAACTGCCTCCGAATCTCCAACGTCCAGGAAACGACGCCTGGGTAGCGATCAACCGATATCCTCTCCACCCGCTGTCCGTCAGGTAGCGCCCATTAAGGAATATCAAATACCGGACCAATATCGAATCAAGATGATTAAGTATCTGGTTGAGTTCATCGCGCAGCTCAATGAACGATATCGTGTGCCGTCGGCTAAACCAAGAGACCCTCCTGCGGGCGCTGCGTCGGCGCTGCCTCCCCAGTCAATAGAATTGTGCAAGAAGGCGATGACGCTGTTGTACAACTTGCTCCAACCACAATATTGGGGAGACTTGGAATGCGATTTGTTCCCCAACGTGACGGAGGTCGTGCTTGCCAGCGAGAGAACCTCGAAGATTCTAGGCGCGGATCCTAATGATAAAGAGGCATATGATGAGAAGTTTATTACCAATATCATCAACACTCTCCAGGTCGTCCGCACCATCCTGAACTTCAAGAAGGATGATTGGATCGTTAAGAACATGCCATCTGTACAGAAGGTCCTGGAGAAGAGCTTGAGATCTGACAACCCGGAGTTGCAAGACTGTCTCCATTTTGCAGATAAAGAATATGATGATGGGCGAGACGTGAGATCTATTGTGCAGCGCATTCTCGATGCTGTTCCTGAAGATGTGCCTATGGAAGACGCCGATGCTGAAGGTGAATCCGAGGCGCCAACATCCGAAATCGTCACCTTCCTCTCGATGATAGCCACCGAGACTTTGAACGCGTCGAATTACGTCTCAGGCGTGAACATTTTGTGGTCTCTGGGACAGCGCAAGCCCTCAGTCATCGACCAGCACATACCGGCCTTGATGAAGGCTCTCCAGGTCAAGCTTGCCAGAGAGCATGTTACGCACTACAGTGCTGTGACATCGCACCAGCTAGGCGTGACGGCAGTACGTGCCGCAGACCCGACTGCCCAAAACGGGGAAATGTCCGCCCATGAACTCGAGATTCAGACGAACCTGATGATTAAGGCCATCGAAGTTACGGCAATGCGCATGGAAATCCTTGGCGACAACCGGCGACCATTCCTGAGCGTGTTGGCCACTCTTGTTGAGAAGTCTCTGAGCATTCCCCTCTGCCAAAAGATTCTTGAAATGGTTGAGGACTGGGTGTTTCGATCTGAGGGCACATGGCCTACTCTTAAGGAGAAAACAGCCGTATTGCACAAGATGCTTTCCTTCGAACACCGGGCGGATCCAACGATGCTCACCAAATTTTTGGAACTGGTCATCCGCATCTACGAAGACCCAAAGATTACTAGAACGGAGCTTACGGTTCGTATGGAACATGCATTCTTGATAGGAACCAGAGCCCAAGATGTTGATATGCGCAACCGATTCATGGCGATTTTCGACAAGTCTCTTTCCAGGACTGCCACTGCCCGTTTGCAGTATGTCATCACCGCGCAGAACTGGGACACGCTTGCCGATTCATTCTGGCTTGCACAGGCTTGTCAGCTTCTTTTCGGGGCCGTGGAAATCAACTCGAGCGTTCAGCTTCACCACGAGGACTTCCGAACCCTTCCGGCATCAATGGCTTTTGGTACATATAGTAAGGATAATCGTGAGCCTTCTGCCATGGCCGACGACAAGTACGACACGTTCATGGCGAACCATAAACGATTCGTTACTGAGGTGGGCGATGTCAAGCTCCGGGATGTCATTGACCCCCTCATACAGCTGCAGCATGTTGACACGAATCTGGCCCATGAACTTTGGGTGGTCTTGTTCCCCATCTATTGGTCTGCCACTCTCAAGGAGGAGAAGACGGATCTCGAAAAAGGGTTGGTTGTTCTCCTAACGAAAGATTTCCACTCACGACAAATCGATAAGAGACCAAACGTTGTCCAGTCCTTGCTGGCGGGTGCTGCTAAGGCATGGCCCGAGTGCAAGATCCCCCCTCACGTGCTGAAGTTCGGGGCTAAGACCTACGATGCTTGGTATACCGCGCTCGTCCAGCTCGAGAAAGCCGCCGTCAAGTCTGACGGAGAATCGTCAACTGTCCGTGAGAGCAACCTTGATGCGTTGGTCGAACTCTACGCGAACCTCAAAGAGGACGATCTTTTCTACGGGACTTGGCGTCGTCGTTGCCACTTTGTGGAGACCAACGCTGCTCTCTCTTACGAACAGAACGGCATGTGGGACAAAGCCCAGAAGATGTACGAGGCTGCACAGATCAAAGCTCGCACCGGTGTTATCCCATTTTCGCAGGGAGAGTACATGTTGTGGGAAGACCACTGGGTGCTGTGTGCTGAGAAGCTGCAACAGTGGGAGATTCTTCAAGACTTTGCCAAGCATGAAAACCTTCAGGATCTTTTGTTGGAGTGTGCCTGGCGCAGTGTTGAGATGTGGCAGAACCAAGATCACCGTGATAGTCTGGATCATATCATTAAGGGTGTAATGGACGCTCCTACTGCCCGACGGTCATTCTTCCAGGGCTTCATGGCTCTACTCAAGCTGCATAATAACAGGGGTACCGAAACGCAGCAAGACTTCAACAGAGTGTGCGACGAAGCTATCCAATTGTCGATTCGGAAGTGGCACCAGCTACCGCGACGACTGACAGCTGCGCACATCCCAATGCTTCACAACTTCCAGCAACTTGTTGAGCTCCATGACGCGAACATTATCTGCCAAAGCTTAGCGAGCACAACTCAGGCCAATCTCGATGTGAAGTCAGGCGAGCTTAAGTTACTTCTAGGCTCATGGCGAGACCGACTGCCTAATGTATGGGATGATATTACCGATTGGCAAGACCTAGTGACATGGCGACAGCATATCTTCTCGTTGATCAACAATACCTATCTTCAGCTGCTTCCCCAGCAAGGGCCCAACGCCAACGGCGCTTCCTTCGCCTACCGCGGTTACCACGAGACAGCTTGGATCATTAATCGATTTGCTCACGTTGCACGCAAGCACAACCTGCCGGAGGTATGCATCGCTCAACTCAGTCGTATTTACACTCTGCCGAATATAGAGATTCAGGAGGCATTCCTCAAGTTGAGAGAGCAGGCCAAGTGCCATTACGAAAACCCGGAGGAGCTGAGCAGTGGATTGGACGTGATTAATAACACCAATCTGAACTATTTCAACGCCCAGCAGAAGGCTGAGTTCTACACGCTCAAGGGTATGTTCCTGGAGAAGCTGAAGCAGAAGGAGGATGCCGATGCTGCCTATGGCACTGCGCTATACTACGACATCAGCAAGGCCAAGGCTTGGGCCGAATGGGGATACTTCAACGACCGCAAATTTAAGGAAGACGCAACCGACCTGAACTCAGCCAAGCAAGCTCTAACGTCGTATCTTCAAGCAATTGGCAGCTACAAAAACGGCAGGGCTCGCAAGCTTATTGCTCGTATCCTTTGGCTTTTGAGCCTAGACGATGCAAATGGCACAATCGCCTCTGGCTTTGAGGATTACAAGGGCGAAACCCCTGTCTGGTATTGGATCACATTCATACCACAGCTACTTACTGGTCTTGGGCACAAAGAGGCGCCCAGAGTTCATGTTCTGCTTCAAAAGATCGCCAAGTCCTACCCGCAAGCTCTCTACTTCCAGCTCAGAACCAATCGAGAGGACATGTTGGTTATCAAAAAGAACCAAGAAGCTAAGGAAAAAGCCCGGCAGAGAGCACAGGCTGCCGCCGCAGCCAATGGGAAGCCAAATGGCTCTCCTGCGCAGGCCAAGCAGGAAAACCCCCCGGCGAAGACGGAAGGTGGTTCAAGACCCCAGACAGCTGGCGGCGAAGCTGCTACTCAACCCAAAGCCGAGCCGAGCGACGAGAAAGCTGCTTCTGCTACACCAGGTGGCAGTGTTCCTCCTGCAGCAACTGCGGCTGCGGGCGAGCAGAAGACTGAGCCTCCCGCAAATGCGGCTACGGCTCCTTCAACGACGGGTCAGAAGAAGCCACCATGGGAGTTGACAGAGGAGATCATGTCGACTCTGAAAACAGCATTCCCGCTCCTGGCACTTTCGATGGAAACCATGGTCGATCAGATTCAGAAACACTTCAAATGCCCACCGGATGAGGACGCCTATCGGTTGATCGTTGCACTACTGAACGATGGTCTGGCATACGTCAGTCGCATGCCTTCATCGTATGCCAAGGATGTGAAGTTACCTGCTGCGACCGAAACCAACATCACGCGGTTCGCAGAGACAATCCTTCCAGCTCACATCAAGTCTTCTTTCGAAACCGACTTTGTTTCCGTGAAGCCAACGATGTACGAATACATACACAAGCTGCGCAAGTGGCGGGATAAGTTCGAAGAAAAGTTGGATCGCCGCAATCCTCGGGATACGCTGGAGCGATACTCGAAGCATCTTAGCGATTTCCGGTACCTGAAGTTTGATGATGTGGAGGTTCCCGGCCAATATCTTCAGCACAAGGATAAGAACCAAGATTTCATCCGTATCGAGCGCTTCCTGCCCAATGTGGATCTAGTCAGAGCAATTGGCGTCTCTCATCGCCGTATCACGATCCGTGGTCACGATGGTAGCATCCACGCATTTGCCATCCAACATCCAGCGGCGCGACACTGCCGCAGGGAAGAGAGGATCTTGCAGCTCTTCCGACATCTCAACCAGACGCTTACGAAGAGGAAGGAGTCTCGACGCCGAGATCTGCAGTTTACTCTCCCATTGATGGTTCCTCTTGCTCCACACATAAGAATCGTGCAGGAAGATACCTCATACATCACGCTGCAAGGAATTTTCGAGGACCACTGTAGACGCAATGGTATGCAAAAGGACGAGCCAGTGCTGTTTACGATGGACAAGCTGAGGGCGCTCATCGAGCCCAAGGGAGCAGTAAGTCGTCAACCCATGGTCTCGGGCTCGGTCAATGTTGCTAACAAGGAACAGAAACACGATTCCAGCGTGAATGCCCGCCTGGAGGTATTTACAGCTATCCAGGAGAAGTGGGTTCCTCATACCGTAGCGTTGGACTATTTCCAGGCCACTTTCCCCGAATTCTCCGAGTTCTGGCTGTTCCGACGTCGCCTCTCTTACCAGCTGTCGGCACTGACTTTCATGACGTATATCCTCTACATGACGGGCCGGTATCCACACAAGATCAATATCGCACGGGGCTCTGGCAAGATCTGGGGGTCGGAGCTGATGTCGTTCATGGCACCGGCCAAGCCATTCTTCCACAACCCCGAGCCAGTACCGTTCCGACTCACGCCCAACCTGCAAACGCTCATGGGTCCTCTGGCCACTGAAGGCATCTTCAGCTGTGCCATCATGGCCATCGCTCGTTGCCTCACGGAGCCCGAATTTGAGCTGGAGCACGCACTCACGCTCTTTGTGCGCGACGAGATGATCTTCTGGTTCACGAGCAGCCACCGGGCCATTCACCTCAACGAAAACCAGTTGCGTGACACGGTACAGACGAACTGCGACATGATTGTGAAGAGAGCAGTCAGTCTGGCGGCTAGTCCCGTGGGCAACCTACCGGCCAACCAAACGGTGATTGACCTGATTGCGAAGGCCGTCAACCCGATCAATCTGGGCCAGTGTGATGCTCTCTGGATGCCCTACCTCTAAGATGGGCGTCTATTTCTTTGACGATGAGGATTGGGTTTTTTTTTTGGTATTCTTCCAAGCCTGTTTCGGTGGACTTCTTGTTTTCCCCCCAGTATGGGGAGGGGATGTGGTGCAGCAAGGCGTTTCTGGCATTGTACGATGATGATTTAAAAGGGTGTTAACCAGAAGATGGAGTCTTGCATGATTTCCAGCATCAAAGGAGGAGACAGGCGTATTGAACAAAGGCCGGGTCGGCTGGCATTTGAGGTAGTAGCATACTGGAATTCATGTATAAGAGCAGAATTGCTTGTAATTAGAGTGTCTTTCGAGACACGTTCGCTATTCTAGAGACACGAATGATTGTACGTTTGTATTCATGCACGACAGCTGACTTTTTATGGATATTATTGAATGAGGATGATTGACACGAACATATGATGCCTAGCACATGCCAGAGATGGGCGGGGCAGTCGGACTGCTGGTAGACTCGTATAGTCATAGTAGTCGCAAAGGCTGAAAGTTTGAATGGTTAAGTTAGTGGAATCTTGTGGTTACTGGAAGTTGTAGCACATATGACAGGTCAACTTTAGTTTTCCTGACATAACCATATTGAGGTCATTCATGATGTTGATGATGATGATGATGGGTAGCCAGTAGCCAGTAACCTTATCCAGTATATAACCAGTAGCCAAGAGCAGACGAGCCTCGAATGATGCGATCGGTAGCCATGGTGCGATTTGGGAATAGCTGGCTCGATGCAGAGTAGCATTCAGAGAGTAGGTATCCATCACGATAGGGATTGAAGATTGAAACAAAGACGGTGGGGGAACGACCGACTGGCGCGGGCAAGCGGCACTGCGGGCAGCTCGAGTGACGACTTTGGTCCGTCGAGATAGGCGGCTAAGCCAGGGGGGAGGGGGGTCAGGGCCATGAATGATCAATGATCAGGGCCGTCAGGCCAATAATGGGATGCAGGCAGGGGCAGTAGACAGGGGCAGTACTGTAGGCAGGGGGGACCCCTGGGCTCTGGCTGAGCTCTGGCTGGGCTCTGGCTGGGCCCCGGCTGGGTTCTCGCAGCGCTGAAAGACATTTGAAAGGACCCTTATTAGCCCTTGAGCAGTGCCTGATTAGTTAGCCCCGAACATTAATAATAATAAAAGTTACCTTAGTTTAAGATGTAGTAGTAGGTACAGATGATTCCCAGGTCCCCCCTCCTTGAAAGGGGAACAAAACGACAAATGAGGGCTGCTGATTGGGCTGCAGCCTTTGTCTATTTACATGCTGACATACAGGTAGTAGGTAGTAGGCCGGTCAATCGAAATAAGCTGAAGATTGAGGATTGAGGATTGAGGATTGAGGGCTGAGGACCGAGGACGGAGAACAGGACCGACGAGGAGGGACTGACTGGCTAGTAAGGTTAAGTAGTTACTTCTTTGTTTCCTGGGCATTCCATTCCATTCATTCATTTATTTATTTATTCATTCATTCATTGATCCATTCATTCAATGCCTCTCCTCGACTTACTTGCTTCGCCCGACCCATCGTCTGGATAATCCATCTATCTATTCATCTATCCGTCTATCCATCTGTGTTCCGTTCGATTCCATTATTCCGATCCTCCAGCAAGCGATTAATCCAGGTCCCCTAATTCCGTATTGTTTAATTAAAAGGTAGGGATCAACAATCAGTGCCCTTATCATCGAGTCTATCCATCCGTCTTGCCGTTTGACCAGACAATAAGGACGGGACACAAGCACCTGCCAAGTGCCAAGTGCCAAGTCTTGGCCCATCCATCTGACATGACATCTCTACTTTTTGTTTCCTGCACGCATAAAACATCCAGTACCACCACCACCCCATCATCATCATCATCCTAATAAATCCTATACTGCTTACCAGGTTCTACTCTTTTCCGAAAGACTCGAAGCCTTGGCTTTATATACAAGCAAAAGCGAACGCAACCGCAAGCGACGTATGTAGGGGGGCGTTTTCTGTTCGGGCCAACCGTCCTCAGAATCACCATCGCCATACCTACCTGCTTCTCCTCGACCACCAAGCCAACAAACCAATCAAACGCTCGACCCGAGCCAACGGCTGAACCTCAACAAGGGAACGATCGACTTACGCCCCCTCTAAATCCTGCATCCATCCTCCGCCCCCCCCAGATCGCCCTCCTTCGTCTACCAACCACCACACACCACTCTTGCCAGCTGCTAGGCCAAGCTCCTTTTCCCGAGCCGCGCTGCCTACCCTACCTACCGTGCCGTACTTGGATGATTCTTATATATCCCCCCGCCGCCGAGGACATAGGGAACGGTAAGGCTCGCCGTTCCTCCACCTCGCTACTTTCTCCTCCTTCTTCGCAACCATGAAGTTCACCGTCATGAAGCTGTTTCGGCGCAGCAAAAAGTCAAAGTCAAAAATAGATCAACCCCACGACTTCAATTACGACCGCGACCAGCGCTACCCCGACTCCCACTCCCACTCCCGCTCCATCTCCAAACCTGCCCACGGCTACCACAACGAATACTCCAATGGCTCGCCCGGCTACCCTACCACCTTTGCGCCCTGGCTCGATCTCCCCATCCCGGTAATACAGAGGATCTTCACCTTCGTCTGCCCCCATTCGCAAGACGAAACCTATGAAAATTGCGAACAGAGCGCCCTCGAAGATGCCTGCATGCTATGTGACCAACGAGATCTCGCCCACGCCGGCATGGTCTGCAAGAAGTGGCGCAAGGCTGCTATACCCGTTCTGTACCACAGCATCCGCATCGACTCGGTCCACTACTGCGAGCGTGAGATCTTCCTCTCGGACAAGCGAAAACGCAACAGCCGTTGGGATCGCAACGGCGTCCCCGAGGACACGGCCGGTGCGCGCCTGACTCTCCTGTGTCGTACACTTCGCGACGACCCTACGCGCCTAGGAAAACTGGTGCGCTTCCTCAAGACGCCCTATATGCTACGAGAGTCGCGTACCTCGCATCTGGCCAGAACCATCGCCGTCCTGCCCAATCTGCGTTACGTCGACCTTCCAGATGGCTTCTTCGAGGATGAGCCGGCCTATACGACGCTCAAGTTCGAGGTCCAAGCCCGCTGTCCGGATCTTAGAAAGATGACGTTCAAGGCTGGGAGCGAGCGGAGCCTGGAGGCTCTGAGCCAAGGCACCATCTGGCCAAATCTCGAGGTTTTGGATCTAATCAGGATCAATGTCGATCCGGCTGCCTTGCGCCACGTCCTCACAGTGCTGCCCAAGTTGCGTGCCTTGAAGATAACTGACAGCTATGTTGTGGATGATGACATTTTCCAACACAATGACATGCTACCAGCGTTTCCGCCTCTGGTCGAACTCGATCTTGTCGAGACTCCACGGGTCACCTCCAGTGGGCTCGCGGCCTACCTTTCCCGACGAGAGGTCCAGATGCGCCTGAAGGTGCTCTCCATCATCAGCACTGGCGTCCGCCCACAAAACCTCCAAGATTTCTTGTCCAATGCTCACAAGCTCCAGGCCTTGTCGGTGGTCAACGAGGTAGAAGCCGCTTTCCCCTCTCTCAACTCGCCTATTCCACCTCTTGCCAACTTCTCCCTGGAAACTCTGCGTTACGAGATCACGGCGTCCCCCAAAATGAGCGCCTACGCTGGCATGACGCAGGGCTACTACAACTACCTGGCCCAATCCCTCTTTGCCGGTGGTTTGCCACGATTATCGGCTCTGTATGTCCGCGACGAAAGTTTTCCGGATACCATGGCCGGATTGCCGCCGCCCATGCCGTCTTTTGCTGGCGGCAGTTCTGCTCGCCCGAGCAGCTCTAGCTCCATGAGCAAGCTGTCGCCATTCGGCGGCGGCGGCGGTTCGTCCAACCCGAACCGATTCAGTAGCAACAACCCGTTCGCCGCAGCGGCTTCGAACCCGTTTGCGGGGGCAGGACGTGGTAGTCTCGGCCCGCCAGTCTTGAACTTGAACCAAACACTTGAAATCTACACCAAGGGCGACAAGGAAGACATCGATTGGAGCATCGTGAAGATGGATCCCATCGATGCGCCAGGACACGGTGGGGGTGGCCGCCGCGGTCACGCCCGAAGTGGCAGCTCTGCCTCTGTCAACCGACCCCTTAGCTCGTATGGCCTGGCAGATGCTGGGGCCAACTGGCGGGAAGGCGCAGCAGGGGCCCGGAGAAGTGTTGTCATGGCCAACGGGACGGGAGGCTTCCTCGCCGTGCCGGAACCTCAATCTCCACAAGGCCCGCGTCGTGGTTCTGGTTTAAAGAAGGGAAGCATGGATGCGAGTGCCGATGAGTGGCCTCGCCCTATGAGCAGCTCAGGAGGCAAGGGCGACAGAGACTTGTGGCGTTGATTGAGCTCTTTCGGGTTCATCCTCACAGTTCATCTCTCTGTATTCATGGTCTCATATATCGTACGCCATTGGAAGCTTCTTCGGGATCGATGATCGATAGACAGAAGGCCCGAGCAGTCCCTCAGAATCAGCTGCGTATGAAAACTTGTAAAAGGTTACGCTTCGGGGTTTTTCTTCGGGGCAGTCAACCTCGTTAAGACTCGGGCCGACCATTCCTCGTTCGGCCGCCTTTTTTTTCTACGCAAACATTACGAGCGGATGGCAAGAGCGACGTGAAAGGTGCGCCAGATGGATGTTTCCGATCCTATCATGCGAAAATCGCCATGAGAAGGCGGTTGGCCTTACACCAGAAAAGCAGAGGGCATTTTCATAGACCCTGCTGGCGGCAGAAGGAGAGAGACCAGCGCTGCCAAGCGAGACAAGCCATGAGCTGCGTTTACTATTACTATCTAGGAAGCGATATGGAAAAGGAAAGAAAGTCTCATGGTGGATTTATTTGGCTATAATGTAACACTAGAGCAATTTCATGACGGGATGAAAAAGTATCACTGACGCTACATATACATATATATATGCTCGCCGCCTTCTCATACTTGGTTGGCGTGGCGTGGCTTGGTGGAAAGGAAGGCGGAAGGCTGTTTTGCCTTGGTGGATGGTTTTTCATACGTATACCCGGTCCTCTTTTTGTTTTCTCTACTTTCATTCTCCTTATTCCTACCTTGTGTAAGGTAGTCTGGAGATATACATAATTAGTCTTGTCAGGCTCAAGCGAGGGGAAAGGAGTTGCCCGAGACAAGACTGACAGCGGATTTGATATGGAAAGATTGAATATACCCAAGTTCACGAGAATTCAATTTCATCTCTGGACAGTTATGGAATCGTGCAGCGATTGAGAAACAGAAAGGGTCACGTCATGATAATAACACACGAGCAAGTCCGAACAGTTACTATGGCATATTCAATTCCATTCTGATTATAAACACCAAGACCCATCCCATACACATACATTCAACAGCAAGTTTATAATACTGGTAAGTCATAATACCCAACCCTGCCCGATGACAACAAGACCCCGAATCATCAATACCACTTAACAACAATAATTCATACACACGTGTGCCGAGGAGGAGAGATGGACTCGACACATACACACACACACACACACACCAGCGCAAATGAGGGGGGAAACAATAAAAGGGGGTCAGCAAGGAAGAAACCGCGTTGTTTTGTTTCGTCAGAGAGTATAGTAGCAGAGGAAGGTAGAGGGGGAAAGAGGACACGGCAGGACAAAAACCAAAACAGCCCACCCAACTGCCAGCTAATGCGATCATCTTTAATGAGTGCTATGCAATTCAGATCAAAGGAAAATGGGTGACGGGACAGGGAGACGGGGAAGGCCTTGCTGGGGTACCATGTGTCCTAACCCACACACCCCTTTCGCCCCAAACGTCGCTTCACTTATGCTCCTTTCTTCTCTTCAACGCGGAGCCATCCAGCCAATCCCCGCTCACTGTTCTCATACAGCCAGCCTAATTGCCGTTCATCGGAACACTGTCGAGCGGGCTCGCTGTTCCCGAGATCCCTCCTTTCTGCTTTGTCCGCAGAGTCAGAGGGAAGGGGTACTCATCCGGGTCCTCTTCTTCACTAGATCACTGTTAGTCATGTCTCAACTACATCTAGTCCGGGTATTTATTCACTTACGGCAGCTTCCAGGCCACATAGTCTTCGGTGCTCAGTCCCTCACGGCCCTCCTGCAAGCTAGCAAAGTCACCAGGCGTCATCATACCCGTACGGTCGCGGGGTGATCCCGGTACAGAGAATGGCCGTGAGATCTTCTGGTCGCCGATACCGAACGTCTCGTCCTCGCTATCGTGGCCCTCCCCGCTGAAGGATGCAGGATAGGCCCGTCGCAAGGCCAGCTGTCGTGCTTTAACGTACTCCATACCCATCCTCTTCCAGTCAAGGAGATCACTGAGTCGCTCGGTCCGGTTTCGTTGGTTAATGCGTTGGCGGCGGCTCTTTTGGCAAAACTCTAGCATCTGAGAAGTAAGCTCGTTGACCGAGTCATCCACACCCTTGTTGCGACGGTCTACAATGTAGATACCGTAGTCGCTCGAATTCTCAATGAGCTCCTCCATGTAGCAACCGAATCCAGACAGGTTCGTTGTAATACTCGGCACACCCATGACAGTGCACTCGGCCGGAGTATAACCCCAAGGCTCGTAGTAAGACGAGAAGACGCCCAGGTGCGTACCCCGGACAAAGTCGTCGTAGTCCATGGGCAGCACGGGGTTACTTGAGTTCAAGAACTCTGGGTGGAATACAACCTTAACACGGTCTGCAGGGTGGTTGAAGAGCTGCACGCGGCGCAGCTGGTTCAGGATTGGGTCATCGGAATCATTCACCATGTTATGTGTAACAATCGGGGGCAGGCCATGTCGTTTCATGGCAAAGAGGCGGCGACGGAGCAAGACGCGGTCTGCACTGGTAATGAGCTCCTTCTGGTCTGGCAACGGGTCACCGTCGTGCCACTTCAGCGATCGCTCAAAAATGCGACGACCAATCCCCCGCTCAATAACATCGACAGTATCCCGAAGGGACTTGATGACAGCCTGGCCCCTGAGCGCCTCCACCGTAAGAGACGAGGTCTGGGCAGGCATAATGATGAATGCCACCACGGTGGTTTTGCTGCCTGAGGCCTTGAGTCGGTGGTTCAAACGGGCTAGAGACTCGATGAACATGTCGACACCCTTGTTTCGGTATTCGTAGCGGCCTGCAGTGAAAAAGTACAGCGTATCTTCGGGGTTGAAGTCGTAGTGTCCATAGAAATGACCTCGGACGAAGTCATGGATTTTCTCCTTGGATTGCTGATGCAGGTTCTGGAACTCGTGCATGGCTGAGAACTTGGTGACGTTCAAGCCGTTGGGCAGCACACCGTCAGGTTTGCGCTTCAGCAGATGTTCACTCTCAAAGGCGGTGATGTGAGAGACAGTCGTGAAGACGTCACAAGCATGGGCGGCGGCGCGCTCAATGCAGTAGCGGTGGTAGATGCCTCGCTTGCCTGCCTCAGCGTCCACGTCAAACCACTGAAGGTTGTTGTAAAAGTCGACCGATCCAGCACACAGGTAGCGACCAAGAAGGGTGGCGTGCGTCGTGAAGATGGTCGTTACATCCATGCGGCGCTTCTTGGTCAAGGGCAGGGCCACACCGGCGAGCCATTCGTGGAAATGGGCGATGACAGCCTTGGTTTTTTGGCGCGAGACGTATTCGCCCAGGAACCACGCGACCAAGTAGCCGAACACGATGGCCTCGTTTGTCTCGTCATCGCCGGGAGGGGAGGGGATGCTGGCAACATTCCACAGGTCCGCCTTCCACTCGTCCATGTACTTGTAGGCCGTTTTGGTATCAATCAACAAGACACGCGGAGCGCCCTCGATAAGCCAGCGTCCATATAGGAGACCAATACCCCGGTTCCTCATGGCCTCGATGGAATCCGCTAACTCGGGCGAGGTAGGCTCGAGCTCTTCCACCTCGACGGCGGCGGAGGCGTGGTTGAGGGGACCGATAAGCGTATACCGGTCGCCATATTCGGCCGTCGTGACGGGAGCCTTGGACTTGATCACGGAATAGATACCACCGACTGTGAAGAAACTATGTTAGCGTCTAGGAGGCACTTGGAAGTCACTGGAGGAAGCAACATTCTCTGGATTGTACATACCACGATGGGCAACCTCGGTCGCGACTTCGAACAGGAAGTGGTCCTTGACCTCTCGGCCCGGTCTGTCGCCGTTTTCGCTCATACTGACGGCCGACGACAAGCTACAAAAAGCCAGTAAGAGAACCCGGAGGTAGGACGCAGAAGGGTTTGGTTCAAAGGCAGAGTGACTAGACGATTAGAAGAGACAGTGGTGTTAGCCCAATGCGCGCGCAGTACGAGGCGATAAGAGAAGATGAAATAAGTTTTTTGACTTTGTTCACGCAGCTTGTCTTAGACCCGAGTCCTGAACTTGGGACCTGAGCAAGGGGAGAAGAGGGGGGCTCAGGTAGGTATAGAGGCCCCAGTGACTGCAAACCCAATCCGAGACACGCAGAGTGAAGATGGGGAGAAAAAAAGAAGAGAGACAGGCGGAGGGAGAGACCCCGGTCCAATGTGATTTCAGATAGGGTGAAGTCCCTCGCTCGCTTACTTACTCTGTACTGGGCTTGGAACTAGACGTCACTTCCTCGATCGGCTCTAAGAAGGGAATAAGAAGCTGGAACCACGAGCAAGACTATCGGGAGGGGAGGTTGAGAGGGGGGGACAGAGAGACTTTTCAGTTGTTATAATAGAAGAACAAACCGCAGCTTTCAGTTTATAATATAACGAGGTGATTAAGAGGGTGTGATGTGGCATGTGGGAGAGGATGGGAAAGAGGGAAATACGACCTACAGCAAGAAAAGCTGGAGACGGTGGTGGAGGTGGCAGCAGCGACAAGGTGGGCTGGTGGGCTGGTGGGAGGTGGGAGGTGGAAGGTGGAGGTGGAGATTTGACGATGGAGTTGGAAAGGGAAGGAAGGCGAGACCAAAAGTAGTAGTATCCTAGTTCTAGTTGGTGTTGGTATCCTAGTATCCATCTTGCCATCCAACCATCCCATTGCATGTGGCCTGGCCTGGCCTGGTCTGGTCTGCCTGTCTGCTTGTCTTCCTGTCTTGATGGTGCCATGTCATTGACTCTCTACATACATACATACATACATACATCTTGTAGGTAGGAATGCGTACGGGTATCCCACTGCAGGCCATTGTGTCACTGTGCATTTGCCCTCGGAGATTTCGTGCATACCTGCCTACCCTTCTGGGGCTGCTTGCAAAGGTACCACCATCGACAAGAGCTGGACGTCTACCTAAGTGATCTAGGTACTACTATATTTTGTAGTGAGGGTGAGTGAGGGCGAGAGTCAACTCCTACAGTAACCTACTACGTAGCTAACCTAGGTATGTAGTTACAGCAGCAATCCCAGAACTCCTCCCCCCAGAAACCCCACCCAAGCAGCTAGGGCAGGCCTAGCAACAAACAAATACAGCTCGGTGGTTGGGCAATGGGCAATGTACCGCCTTCAAAAAAGGAAAAAAAAAAAAAAAAACCCCAGCCGGGTGTGTGCGCATTGCCTAACCTCATTTTACCCATGGGGGGTTGCTGAGTACTACTCAATTTACTGGGGAGAGCAGGGAGGGGGTTTGTCTGGTTCGTCCGGAGCTGCATCTAATGGCGGGACTAGTAGCTTCTGTTAGCACCAGGGCCCCATCCACTGCCCGATATCCTCACAAAAGGGCGATGCTGTGCTAACAGCAATTACTGAGTTGAGTGACGAGAATGAACGCGCACAGAGAGAAAAAGAAAAGAAGAGAGAAAAAAAAAGGCAGGCATGATTCACCCCTGCTTTCATTTTCTTCGCTTTTCGCTTGGCCGTTAGCCGCCCCAGCCCAGGCCGTTGGGTTTGCATGCATACTCTGTACATAATGTGTCAATATATCAAGCACAATGAAAACCAGCGCAAATTTCAGCGCATGTTAAGTGAGCATTATTTGTTTTGTTGATCTTGTTAGGCACGTACCCCTTCGCTTCGAGCTTAGGGTTGTCGGCCTGCAATGTAGAGATTTCCATCTACTGAAATACATCATAAACGGATGGTTGTCAACCTGCCCGTCTTTCGATAATCACCAGTTTCAAGCGCAACATGATGTCGCTTGTCTGTTCAGCTGCTACTATCACTACGCGGTGCGCGCAAACCCGAAAGTTTCCAGCTGCCTAAGTATTCATTCCAATTTCACAAATCTTACGGGGGAGACGGTTGTCCGGCCATTTTGAATACAGGAACCTACAAGTAGGTAGGTAGCCTTTACAGCCGAGCAGGATCCCCTGTCGAGGCTATCCTGGCTTCCCAACAACGAGCTACTGCATGCCAATGTCCATCTGCATTCCTTGTCTTTTCCTTACAAATCTCGTGTACAGTGCAGAGTATGAATTTAATTGAAGTTCCTCCGATCTGCTTTCCTTTCATTTACCCAACGTTCAATCGCCCGTGATGTCGAGTTGGATGATCTTTGTCTCTGATCCCACGGGGCACCCTCCAAGCACCAAACCAAATCCCCTCCTCGTTTGGGGCTTGGGGGAGAGTGGGAGAGTGGGTGAGGTGGACCAGCCACTGGACTGGGTCCTGCCTCTCGTCTCGTGCCGTGCCATCGACTGTCCATTGCACGCGGAACGAGGCTTGTCCCAGTCAGCAGCTTTTAGCTTAACTAAGAATGACGGCATCCCCCTGGTCATAGCTCCTCTCCCATCTCCCCGTTACACCCCCCCCCCTCTCCCAAGCCATGTGGTCAACTATTCTGCGGGGTTTGGCGTTGGTGCTACCATTAGAACGCCACGAATATGTCAATGGCTGTATTCATCCTATAGTTAGTTGCCTCGGCTCAAGACTCAGCAAGTCCACTGCAGCCATACTGCTATATGTATCAATCGGCAGCAAAAGCAGACGCAGTACTACGGCGTCGTGTATTCCTCCCGCAGAGTGTTGATGTTAAGGGGTATTCGAAACTTGCATTGTTCTACCGCATAGGCGCATCGGGCTCGTAGTCTACAGAAACAGGCTAATGCTATGCCGCGTACAGTAAAAGAAACACACCGAACAAAATAAAATAAAAAACACTTCAAGTCATCCCTCGCTAACGCCGACCCAATGCAAATCCCGCACCATCAGCATCAACAGGTAAACAGGCCAACTATTTCATGCCTCTTTTCAAATTCCTTGGACCTTCCGGTACGACGGCGGCTTCATTGTCCTCCTAATCAACTTGCCCGCGTAAGGGGGGATCAGAGATATGGCCCCGATGGCAAGTACGCGCCAAAGGAAACCCCTGATCGGCTGGTCAGCATGCCGTGTATACATGACTACATATGGGGTGGGAAAAGGATTTCAGCTTACAATGTGAGTACAAAGTCCAGGTCAAAGTACCCGCCCAGGAAAGGCACGGATCCTGCGTAGAACAAGAAGGTACCAACAATGGCAAATATCATCGTCGGGTGCCAGGTCGTGATCTCGATGGCCACCATGAGCAGCTCGTTGAGAACAAGCACAGTGTAGCTGACGGCCACCATCTTGGGTCCATCCACTTCGGTCAGAATCTGTGAGAGACCCTGGATCATGCCACCCTGGTAGATGGACACAAACACCCAGACGAAGAATGTACGGTACGAAAGTGATCGGCCTGAAGTAAGCTCCTTGTACAATTCGGGATATAAGTTCGCCAAGTTCTCGTCGACGTCTTTGTCCAGGACCAGGGATAAGACGGGAGCTGCTGTGTAAACGGTCGCATATCCGACGAGAAGCCAGTCCTGGATGTGTGCTCGTTAGTCATCGATTCTGTCCGATCCACAGGGGCTAGTTTTCACACACCTTGTACAATCCCTCGGGTTCAAATTTGATGGCAATGCTGTACATGGTCTGGCACACCGCAACAATAAGGCCACGGTGGATGACAAACTGGGCAAGCTTAGCACTCCGTTTGTAGCTGTTTCGGCCATGCCAGACAAGAAGTTTGGTCAAGTGGCAGAATTGCTCAATGGAAAAGTCGGCCGCCAGACTGGCTTGTCGGCCCTCCTTTCCGACGATACCCACACCAACATCGGCGGCTTGAATCATCGACACATCATTTCCTCCGTCGCCGATGCAGCACACCCGCTTCTTGGTGTACTCTCTAATGAGCTTGGCGACTTCTGCCTTTTGAGTAGGTGAGCATCGACAAGCCACAACAGTAGGAAGTAGCACAGCGACCGAGACGAATTCGGTCCTGAAATGCGTGAGGAACAACGCCAAACTCTCACCGTCTATGAGCAAGCAGGCGTCCGTCTTGCTTTTCAAGAAATCAAGATGGTCTTGGGCGTTATCCTTCCTCTTAAGTTTGGTAACTGTATAGATGTACTGCCCACGTGCGACCAGCTTGGAGCTGACGGCAACACATCTTGCTGTTTCGACCTTGTCTCCTGTCAACATCCAGATCTTGACACCAGCATTGCGCAACAACTCCAACGATGGCTTGACATCTCGCTGCAGCTTGTCTTCGACACCTGTCACGCCTAGTAACTCGAGATCACGCTCGAGATACTGCGAAACAACCCGCTGCATTCCAGCATCACGACCATTCATGGCCATAGATGCTTCCTGGTAGCTGCTGAGAAACTCGCGGTATTGGCTATTGGAGAGCCTTTTGCGGCCCACCACAAGGGTTCTCAAGCCTTCTCGTGCCATGTTCGCGGTCTCTTCATCCAGCCAGTCGTTTGCAGCTACAATGGAGGTCATGACGGTATCGGCACCCTTCTGGTAAAACCATATCTCACCAGTGTCCAGGTTGGCCGCTGTGTTCTTTTGTTCGCAGAAATGGACAATGATGCCCATACGTTTCCCCTCGGATGTGAACGGGAACACTTCAAGAACCTTCACTTGCACTAATACCTCACCCGTCTCTGTTGACTCCAAGGTCATGCTCTGACGGTCGCGGTAAGCCAGACGTAGGCCAACGGACTCGGTCCAGCGCACAATGGCTATCTCATCCGGTGATGACGCTTGGTATGATGTTACTGCTTGGCCGTCTTCTTCGTCGGTTGTGGGAGTGACATTATGACACAACGCAAGCGCGAGCACAACGTCGCGTACTCTGGAGCCAATCTCACGTCTCTGCCGAGTTGATGTGACGCCGGATGTTGTGGTATAAGCCGATGAAGGGGTGACAAGAGCTCCATTGTTTGGGGGAGTAAAGCCATGTTTGACGTAGGATGTCACTTCATCCATAGCATCGTTAGCATAGGACACAGTTCCAACATGGATCTTCTTCATCTCCATGTCGTTCTGGGTGAGGGTTCCGGTCTTATCACTCAGGAGGTATTCAATGCGGCCCAGATCTTCCGGTATAGTACTGGTTCGAACAACAGCTCCAGGAATGCCTGAGTCGCGCTGAATAAACCGGGAGTAGGCACTCTTACCCATGTCTAAATTGACACGAAGACTGATGGGGACGATTGTCGAAAAGAGTACCAGGAAGCGCATGATCTTGATGTACCAAGTATTTCCGTCTGTGTTGCCAAAGCCTTCCAAGGCCACCAGGATGATAGATAGGGCTAGAGTCAAGGCGCAGAGGATCTTGGTAAGCGAGTTGATCTCATACTCGAGCAGTCCCGTCTTAGACCGTGATGGGGCAGTAGACAGTGCAGACCGTGTCTGCGGCCCGGTATATAAAATCACTGCCACAGTTATGGCCTGTGATGCGATGACGGTATTTGCCCAGGCTGTGTTGTCAATCGACAGACCGGCCGAGTTGCTCTTATCTCCGTCATTGGCGGCATCGGCATGTGGATTGGCTGCGTCTTGCCGAGATGGCATCAAATCCACCGTCCCGGCGAACTCGTTAACCTTTTTGTCCGGCTTCCCTCCTGTGACTCGAAGACGAACAAACTCCTCCAGGGGTAATTTTTGCGTCAAGGGAGATGCCAGGCGTAGCTTCCAGTCTGTTTCACCATCGAGTTGATCTGTCCGGATGAAGGTCTCCCCAGTACTGTTCTCGCCGCCCGCATCGCCCTGCTCGACCCCTTTTCCTTTCCCTGATGCGGAGTCATTCGCATCAGTGTCAACAAGTAGCGATTCTTCCTCGACTACTGGCAGTTTCGAAGGTGCATTGAAATTCTCCAGCGACATGCACTTGAGCACCACCACGTCAGCTGGCACACGTTGGCCCTTGCTCAGCTTCAGAACGTCTCCCACACGCAAGTCGCGGGCCTTTTTGCTGATCTCGCGGACTGAAGATGAAGGGTGGCCACGGCCTTCGCTCTCCATCTGCTCTTCCTCTTCTTGGATATCTGACAGCCGGTCTCGATCCTGACGCCGCCCTTTTTTCTTCAGCGTCGATGACTTCAGCTTCCTGGGAGAGCGCGACGGTCGAGTGTTGAGATGGTCGGGCTCGTTGAATTGTAATACAGCATATGCCTCCGAGTTTGCCTCATTGTCCCGTCGTCTTCGCTCAATGTCGTCGTATGCTTCCTTCCCCATTGTAATGAACAGGACGAAGGCCAGTGGTGCAACGTATGTGGAAAGATAGCCGATCCTCAGGGCTGGGATGGCCTGCGAGAGCGCCACCAGCAAGAAATACATGTTGAAGAAGAAGGAGAATTCGTTGTACAATGTGACGGGTAAGAAACTGAAGGCGGTATATTTGGCGTTGGACACGATATTGGGTGGGAAGCGGGTCGGCTGGGTCGAACCAACAGCTACAGCCCTGGAGGCCGAAGGGTCGTTGTCCTCCTGCTCGCTGCCTTCGTCGTCATCGGGCTTGTTGGAGCTCCCGGTGGACATGAAACTAGGTAGCCGCAGCGAAGCTCCAACTCGGCCCAACCTGTCCTTCGCTGCAGGTCGTTGTTGGCGCGCACCATGCTCGTCGAGGAGGGGGGCGTCATCGGAACCGTTGCCGCTGCCGTCGGAGTAGCGCTGCTCTTGACCGTCGTCGAGAAGACCCATGGCATCCTCGTCCCCATCTCTCCCGTAGCCGAGTTCGCCATAGCCGCGGGTGGTCCTGCCTCCTCGCCGCAAACCCCCCATGCGAAGGTTCCGGAGCGCTATGCGTGGCGCTCTCTGCTCCGGGGTCGTGTTCTGTCCTAAAAGTGCGGCGGCGTTGGTCTCGGAGGCGGTGGTCGGATCTAGTTCCTGGAGGTCGAGATCGGCATCCGAGTCAGAATCATGGACAGGTGAATCTGGAGGCTCGGTTGCGCGATATGGGCTTGTTGGTGGCATCCCGTACCGGGTTCATGCCCAGGAGCTTCGATGATCGGATCGGATTCGAGAAAAAGCGGTTAAGTGGAAAGCACGGGGATCTTGAACCAGAAGGTTCGGGATTCGCGGAAGGTTGGATGTAAGCTCGGCTGCAAATCGTATGCAGGCGCAGCGCAGCGTAGGAAAAAAAAAATAGTGTATATGTATTTGGGACACTGCTGGGTCCTTTAATGGTTCAGAAGAGTAACAAAGATAGAGGATGAAGGTCAAGAGCCGTCGAGTAAGCTAGAGAGGTTAATGCGACTCAAGTGCAGTCGAGAATGGAAAGGTGGCAGTTTGGTGGGTATGATGTATCTTTGATGCTGTTACGTCGTTGTGTGCTAGGCAGCCGGCTCAGTCAGATACATGGTTTTATTATATATTGGGTATGTATGATATGACCCCGATCTGTATCCGTCGACGCCAGCATCAAAATACAAATTGCTTGCTTGCTCTGATTGCTCGGACGGGCCCTTCCTCTGCGTGCTGGAAACTCAGGGTACATGCCGGCCAGCCGCGCCCAGTGGAGTTTCACCTGTGACTGTTACAGTGCTGAATGCTGAACACTGAAGAACAGCGCCTGCCCCACTGTCAGCTCTGGGCAGCTATCGAATGAACAGGGGAGGGATCGCCACTAATCAAGAAACGGACAAAACCAGGAAGCTGCCACCTGTGGCTAAGCAAACACATGTAAGTAGGTTAGATATCTAGATATCTATGTGGCGTATCTAACCCCGGATTCTTCCCCTTTGGACGACCACTTTTGGGGACCTGCCACCTTGATTCTCACCCAACTCCTATATTGCTGGATACCAAGGCTCGGCGCAGGTGTATCCCATCTGCATCTCCCGATCCGCTTCCTAATGGAAGTGTCTTGGTCTTGGTCATATAAATGTCGCTAGACTTGAATAACCCAGGGAACGAGAAACCCTGCCCCTGAAGCCCGTTATGATTCCCTTTCTTGCCAACAACAAGCTACTCGATGGGAATAGCGTCTATACCAATTGAATAGCGAGATCATTAGATCTTATGCCGGTTGTTCTAACATTAAAATTGCTCTGCCGAAGGCACGACATGGACAACGACATCCCGCTTTCTCTACTGTATGATCTGTGGGTGGTAGCCAGGCACCGAAGATAGCTGGAGCAAGACAACATCCATCACCAAATCGCGAAGACTTCATATCAGCAGACTCAGGGCCTGGACTGAAATGCATTTCACACATCCTATTCCCATGCAAATTGAGGTCATGCCAAACTCTAATGTTGCCTTTGTTCACAGCAGCAGCATCTCCGCGTCAGACCCCTCACATTGGCATCCATTGTTCTTTTTCACTTGCTCTCTTCTCTCGTATACACGCTCTCTGTATATGTCAGAGTCTTCCTCGAGGCCCCTTTCTTTGTCCCGAGTGGCAATAGCTGGAAAAAGCAGTATTCCCGCGTCAGCTTTCGATCTTGTTCCTTGTCGACAATGGAGATCATTCGCATCTATCCACCTCTTACAGCAATTAAAGACTGGAGAGACAACCATGCATGCAGGATGATGCCTCGCAATCCAACCCCCTACGAGTTCGGGCAAGCCTTTTTCGTTTGTCATATCATCCTGGCTGGCTTTCAAACTACGCTGGACATAACCACACGTGCGTTAGTAGAAGAAGAATCGACAAGCGACGCTATGGGCAAGCAAGGCAGCAACATCAATAGTACCAGGAGCCAGACACCAGGCACTGACAGATGCAAGGTGAAAACCTGGAGCTGTTGTGGTTTCAACCCACATACAGGATTAACCTGTAATGCTAATAACGACAGACAACACCAGTGAGTTTGCGGCGGGGGGGGGGGGGGGGGGGGGGGGGGGGGGGGGGGGGGGGGGGGGGGGGGGGGGGGGGGGGGGGGGGGGGGGGGGGGGGGGGGGGGGGGGGGGGGGGGGGGGGGGGGGGGGGGGGGGGGGGGGGGGGGGGGGGGGGGGGGGGGGGGGG